>CM050424.1:32810328-32997131 GCA_027564155.1 Gymnocypris eckloni scoliostomus
AGTATTTTTGGAGCTATTGTTCTGAAGTTGGCTTTATTAAAGTCCCCACGTAACAACAAATGCCGCATCTGGCGCGGTTTCCTGGCGATGCGGAGAACTCAATGGCTGAGTCTGGAACATTGCAGACATCCAGGTTTCTGTGAGGCAAATAACGCAGCAGTCCCTTGTTTCTCGTTGGTATGAGATGCGCGCCCGCAGTTCACAGAGTTTGTTGTCCAGTGACTGAACATTAGCCAGCAAAATGGTTGGGAGAGGAGGTCGGAAGGCACGTCGTCTCAGTCTGACGAGGATGCCAGCTCTCTTCCCTATTTTTCGGCTACGTTTCCTTCATCGTGGTCGTAGCTGCCGTGCAGTCCAGACAAAGGGCTCTGATGCGGTGTGTGTGAACAAAGCACTGGCATTCAAGAACTCAAAGTCCGGTTTGCGTTGTGCGATGGAGGAACCAATGTTTAAAAGCGCGTGTCTATCGTAGACAGTTATACTAACAACATCTAACATGTAAAACAACAAAAAACTAATAAAACATACGAAAAACTGCAGAGTTTTCTTGGACCTCGCAACACGGCTGCCATACTCAGCACCATCTTGAACTTCAATCTCAATATGCTTTCAATATGCTTTTCAAGATGCAACTTCAGAATGTTAAGTTAAGTGCCCACAGTACCGTTTGTAACGATACTGTGTGTTATGGGAAGTGGGAACAATTTAATGTAACTGAAGTTCACACACTGTATGTAAATATCACGTATTACCTGTTATAATTTAGGGATCTTATTGGACTATGCGTTTAACAGGTGATTGGTTGAATCCTTATAGTAATCAAACTTATGATGGTTCTGATTGTGATAGCACTGATCAAGGAATAATCTGCTCCTTGCGAACAGGGTATTGCAATCTATGTTTAACAGAAGGAGTTGGTGTCTGCCAGTGGGACCATTCTATACCAACTGATATCTTATTTGAGGTTGGACCACATACTCTGTGTGTTACCACAATGAATCCACATTCTAGATTGCCTTACTTTCCATTTTTTGGATGCCTCCAGAATGTATACATCTGGACCTGGCATAATAAGACGTATTGGTTAACTAATCAGATTAGCATTGTTGTGAACTCTGTTCTTCTAAAGTGTAGAAAACTCAGAAGAGAAGACCAGGAGACTTCGGATTCGATCGTAGGATTCTTTATTGAAAAACCCCAGTGTGATGGTAGGCTGCAGTCATCGAAAATCTCCTTTAAGTCATTTTTGGAGGAGGGACTTTTACAGGTTGAGACAAAACATCAAATAAACATACATCTGAGGGCAATAAACCTCCACATCTGGCCAGGACAAAGTCATTTGCAGATCAAAGGTTCAATCTCTCAGTAGTCTGACTCATTGATCTTATTATCATAGTGACAAAAGGCACAGCTGTCTCGAGCTCAAATGGTCAGGAAGCGATCTCAAACACCTGAATTTCCTGACCCTTTCTTAGTCAGGAAGTGTATCTAATTTAAACATAGAATAAAATTTGTAATCCTTCAATTCCCCAAAATACAAATTTAGACACTTAAAAGTTAATTCTTGTAACTTGTAATTGCACATAGTACATGTTCTGTGTTGCTTATATGTAATTGCATGCTGACAAAGAAACAAAACATGCAATTAGGGTCCGTGTGGTTCTTACGGGTAATAATCTCTTCTGGTTGGAACTGTCATTTCCTCGTGAGAGGCGGGCGTCATTTGCTAACAAGTTTCCAAACATGAAGAATTATCTTCAGTCATCTGGTGTAATTTTGCTGAAAGATCAAGAGTACGGAAATCTTGATCATGTTGATGGATGACTGAAGTTCCGTATGTGAGTCTCTGCTTGTGTATTTTTTCTTTTCTTGTGTGATAGTCGGCTCGGCAATGGGTCTAGTTGTCTTCTAGAGGTTGTGGTTTCATCCGCAGGTGAGAAGGGTGGTGCATATGGATCTCAGGACAGCCATCAGGTGGTATCTGCACAGAGGAAGACAGAAACACAAACAAGAGAGACCAACGGCACAGAGCAGTATTTGTAGAGTCTGCATACATTAGGGTTGTATCCTCTGTTCAAAATATAGTCTGCTATGGTTGTTCCTTCTTTCCCTATTTCTTAATTCCTCGACACCTAAAGAACAGTGAGGAAAGGATGGACTAATGGAGGAAAGGCCTATGAAATCTTCACCTCAGGGTTGGCCCCGAAGCCTGTTGCTTCGGTTCTTCCCTGGGCTCCTCACTGGTTCTTGTGTCTGCCCTATCCTATCCCTGCAGGGGAGGAACAACCTTACGTGTGACACATGAGCCCATGTTTTCCTTCCCTGACACATTACTGCAGCTGCTGTAATCAACATCACTTGATGTGGTCCGTACCACTTAGGCTCTAATGGCTTGTTTTGAATGCCTTTATCATGACCCATTGACCTGGGATGATTGTGTGTCCACCTTCTGGTGGAGTCTGCCAACACGACTCAACTCTCTCTTTGGCACTCTGCACTGCCTTTGTGAGGTTTTCACAGTAGCGATCAGGGCATCTGAAACAATGTGCACATCAGCATTTCTAAGATCAACCTGTCCTGATGCTTGTGGCCTATAGGGACAGTGAAGGTTCCACTTAATCTTCAACATTCTAGACACTTCCTTGACTACCTGTCCTGTGAAGTGGGTACCTTGATCTGAGTCAATGCAATCTGGAAATCCCCATCTGGGAATGAAATCAGTGACAAGACATTTAGCAGTATGTGCAGCTGTAGCACGCCCTGTTGGATAAGCTTCTACCCATCTTGAGATCAATGTTCTTCTAAATTCAGTTAAATGTGTGCGTGCTGCCGGTAAACTCTGAGATAGTCTCTATATCTTTAGGACATAAAGCGTTGGCAACAGTTTGTATTTGCACAACAGAAGAATTGGGAGGAACACTATCAGTTTCCTCAACATTGACTGAATTTACAGGCACATCAGTTACTGATTGAGAGCTACATCTGTTTCAGAGAATGCTTGTAAATCAGGGTATATGTTATCAGGCTGACTTACTTCCACATCCGTTTTGCCTCTTTCTTGAGGTTCAATTTCTTGGTCAAAGTGGATATTCTAGCACGGAGTTCATTGTTCTGTTTCTCTAGCTCTGAGTTACGCTGAGACTGTTGTGTCGCTAGCGTTACACTGAATTCTCTGTAACAACAGATAATGCCTTTCACATTGTTCTTACGAATACTTGCTCCTAGTACCTTTTTACACTCATCTACCGACCAAGTCTTGTCTGGATGAATCTCATATTTCATGTTAGTTTTTGTCTAACTTTTCAGTGACTATTAGGTCCATTTGTTCCCCTAACAGTGTTTTGAATTCACTATCTGACCACAGAGGAGTCGCAAGACCACTCTTTTCTGTGGTTGGAATCAGCCTAGCATTCCTTCTGACCATTTTGTAAGTTTCTTCTGTACCACACAAACAAAACAAACACTTCTCTGATCAACAGAGGGTACACTTGTAAAAAAAAAACTTAACTGTTGTTAAATTTCCAAATTACCAACACTTCACACTTAACTTCCCTGCCTACAAAAGAAACAGAGGATAAAACTAAATTATTAGCACGAAATGCTAACCTTCCCTGCCTGAAACAGAGGGTAACTCATTTTTAGCACGTAATGCCAAAAAATCTTCCCTGCCTGAAAGAACAGAGGATAAACTTTCATCTCTAAAATAAAAACTTTAGAGGATAAACTCTTCCCTGCCTGAAACAGAGGATAAAACTTCCCTGCCTACAAGAACAGAGGATACTTTCATCTCTAAAATAAAAAAACTTTAGAGGATAAACTCTTCCCTGCCTGAAACAGAGGATACAATTTAGTTAAACAAACCCTACAGATGTATGTTAACTCTTCTCTGACGGCACAGAGGATACAAAAATTTGTACTGGTCTTAGGTTCTTTTGGATTAGAGACAGCACTCACCAGAGAAAAATTCAGTCTGGGAATCCTTGTTCAGCTTGAAGTTTCGCTGGATTCCAAAAGATGCAGATCTTTGTTTGAGCTTGAAGTTTTCAGGTGAGGAAGCTGGAACTCTATCCGGGTTCACGGCACCATCTGTTGTGAACTCTGTTCTTCTAAAGTGTAGAAAACTCAGAAGAGAAGACCAGGAGACTTGGATTCGATCGTAGGATTCTTTATTGAAAACCCCAGTGTGATGGAAGGCTGCAGTCATCGAAAATCTCCTTTAAGTCATTTTACAGGGTATCTTTATAGGCAGAATTGGAGGAGGGACTTTACAGGTTGAGACAAAACATCAAATAAACATACATCTGAGGGCAATAAACCTAACGAATCCACATCTGGCCAGGACAAAGTCATTTGCAGATCAAAGGTTCAATCTCTCAGTAGTCTGACTCATTGATCTTACCATTATCATAGTGACAAAAGGCACAGCTGTCTCGAGCTCAAATGGTCAGGAAGCGATCTCAAACACCTGAATTTCCTGACCCTTTCTTAGTCAGGAAGTGTATCTAATTTAAACATAGAATAAAATTTGTAATCCTTCAGCATACACGGTTTGACTCAAGTTCAATGGGAAATTCTGCATTGTAATTTAGACATTTATTTAGAGAAGCAGGCAAAATTACTGAGAGCATCAACCAAATTAGAGGACATGGCAAAGCAACATCTGCATAATTTGACCAAGTTGGCGATTAACACTGTAATCACATCTGACCAAGTTGCTTACTTGGGCAAACTAATTGAAACCACTGCTCATGATAGCTGAAATTTTAATTTAATTCACAAGTAATGAGGGTGGAACCGATTAACTTGGTTTGATGATGTTAATGACACAGGGATGGCATGAGTGACAGGTTATGATAGGGATCAAAAATTAGTGATTTGGAAGCTGTAATTTAATTTCATAATAGCAAATTTAAAATTCTTATTACATTTAATAATTAATTGCACTTCCTGTTTACATATTGCAACAATATTGGTTTATCAACTCAATTGTAAATTGCTCTTGTAATTCTAATCCTGATCGATCCTATCAATTATAATGATAACATCATTACATTTGAATTAGAAACCACAAGTTCTAATTTTTAATTCGACTTTCAGTCACTCATTACAGTCTGGCTCTGCCTGTTAGGCCTTACTTCATCTCCTTAGGTGATCTGATTAACTCAGCAAAATTTTTATAAGGTCCCCTTTACTTAGGCCTGAGAGTAGATAGCGCTCCCCCTAGTGCTGGGTTGGTGAAGTTGCATTGCCTCCACTGTGTGTCACAGCAAGCGGAGTCACCTGCTCCAGCGTAACGTTAACCTTCTAATTAGAAAACCCCAAAAGGAAATTAAGGTTTCCTCAAAACTTAGGTCAGTTTGTTTTATCCTGTAAAACAGCAAAACCAACCCCTAAGTGTATCGACTAAACAGCCACCACGCTGCCACCCTTGTTATTAGTCCTAACCTTGGGAACAAACCTCAGTTTTCTTCCTTTTTTTCCTGCTGCTTTCTTCTAATTTGACTACTGCTACTGTTGGCTTAGATTTTGCCTGAGGGGAGATCACGAGTAGAGAACATTTGCAATGAACACGTATTTGTGAAACTTGAGATCTACGTTCAAAACTGTTTGCTATTTACCTTCCTCTATTGTGAAATCCTATCCCTCCAGGTTAAAGCAGGTCAATGAGGAAAAATTTTAAGCACGCATGAGAGACACGCTAACCAGCGTTGTGGTGTAAATGTAGCCATTAAGGGACCAGTACTGTCATTGCTATTGTTTTCCTCCATCCAGGAGAAAAAATGTAATAGCAATCACAGTCCTATTACAAAGAGAAAACCCGTTTACGATCCTCTGACTAGAAGCGTCCTTCTAAAGCAGACTTAACAAAAAAAAAAAAATGACAAGAGGAAAATCTGCTATCAGAAAGAGATATTGTGTTATTGTCCCTCTCCTTCACCTTCGTATTAGACTGACCCCCTTCCTTGAAAAAAACACAAGGAGACTTTCTCTTACAGGAAAAGGTGATGCATCCAATTCAGTTTTTTTTATTCTGCTAGTGTCCTTTTCTTTCTCTGTTTCCCAGCTGTGCTACCTTTATGTGTGCTCAATAATTTTTCCACAGAGACTACAAATTAGAAGCACCCCACCAGAGGATCACAGTCGCAGAGAAGCACACTCAACATTAGTATACACTACACTTTGCACATGTACACCCCTGTTTTGCTCTGTTTTGCTTTGTTTTGCTTTGTTTCCCATTCAAGGTCTGTGTCAGTTTGGTTCGAGATCTCCCTCACTCCGCAAGAACATGTCTCACAAAACAGAACCTGTCGTTCACTGGGAGGATCTGGAAACATGGCTAAGTGTTGCGACAGACAGCCTCCTCCTTAAGGCTGCTGGGACACTCAAATATCAGACACAGGACCAGCTGGATGACAACATAACAAGCCTTAAGGGACAAGACCCAAGTCAAAGCTACAGTCACAAAGAATTAGCCAAGATCACCGGCTCCTTAAGTCACACACTCATCGCCACCCTCAAATTGAGCGACAAACAAGCTGCACAACTCCAGCAAGAGCTGGAGCGCTGAGGAGGAGATAAACAGGCTAAAAGAGACTCTAGCAGCTACTAGCCACAAAATGGCTAGTAGCTGCAAATCAAAGAGGACTACGCTGATCGTCCTGACAAGCTACAGTATGCAGAGAAGCTACTGGAGAAGGCGAAGGCTGACTTCAGGGACAAAAACAGTAGAATCAAAGCCCTTGAAGCTCACCTGGATGAGTCAAGAAATGAGATCAGCCGCCTAACACGACAGCTCGACTATGTCAAAGAGGAGTTTGAAAGTTTCCAAAGGAACTCAAGCACGCTTATGAATTACGCTATGAGCCATCAAGGACAGGACGTGCACCGACCTCACCCCTGCCGAGTAGGACCGAGTCACCTGATCCTGGACTGACACGTGAGCAAAAGATGGAGGGGATGGTGTTGAAACATTCCCCAACGCCCTCTGAAGAACTTTGCCTCACGACAAAGCCAAAATAATCTGCTGCAGCCAGCCGCAGGTCTTCGCATTGCCTAAACCTAAAAGACCTCGACAAGCTCGCCAGGAACATTGGCAAATTCAACCCCAGCGTGCCAAATAGCCAAAATGTCCAAGCTTATCTTCAAGATACCGATTTCCCTCTGGAAATGCGACCTAACGTTACGGACAAAGATAAACTCTATTTACTCCGAACGACATCCAGTGCTGAAGTGCGCAGCTTCCTTGACCGGCAGCCTGCTAACACAAAGACTGATTATCAATTGCTTCAAAAAGCCCTCATTAAAGCGTTTGCCGACCCTGAGTCCGATCAAGGCTTAGTGGCTGCCCTGGAGAAGAGACAAGGACGTCACGAACCTCCTCAAGTCTACTACAGTTGACTCAGATGAGCATACTTTGGAACTCGCAATGAACCTGACATGGAGGATGAACTGAACTTTAAAACTCTCTTCCTGAGGAACCTTCATCCTGGCATAAGCCACCATCTTGGCGTTCTCGCATGCCCACGAACAATGAACACTCGGCAGTTGCGAAACTTGGTGGAGAAAGCCTACGGCAAACAAAAGATGGCCTCAGAAAAGAGCGCAAAAACCCCAGCAGTTCTTGACTTCAACACTCAAAGTCATGGACTGGCCCTAGAGGGCACCCAACACCAAGACAGCGCCAAGCCGCCACACAGAGAGTGGAATGCACCCCGTCCAACAAAGAACGAGACTCACATGCTGGCACAGGACCTAAACAGAGGTTTGAAAGCTGGGATGGACCGCGTGGACGTCAACGCTCACCTGGACGACACTGGGATAAGTCATGGGACCAAGCAAGCCTCATGAGAGTCAATGGGAAAGATTGTGGAACCAGCCAAGCTCGTATGGAAACTCAAGAGAGAAAAGCTCATGGGAATTAAATGGAAACTCCAAGGGAAAACGACAAACTCACCCTGGAGCAATCAGCCCAAGGAATCGATGAAAGAATACACAAAGATTCCAAGCTGACCGAGCTCAAACCGAATCCACGAGAACAAAAGACACCACTGTACTTCGACTCACAAAAGCTGATGGAAATGAGGATGAAAGAGTTCTTCCAAGGCCGCGACAAGCTGACCAAATCAGCCACAGAAAACAGCACTCCTTTACCTCACTCTCAGAGAACAGTAAACACCCTAACTTCAGATGGACACGAAACCCCACCTGAAAACCCAGCAACAGAGTTAAACACTAACTCAATGCTCCAGATCACAGAAGCGTCCAACAAACACCTGCTGATGAAACCCCTCAAGTTCCTGAAAGTGCTGTCTTAGTCGTCTGCCACTCCTCCGAAGAACACCAGATCAGTTCTGACATCCTAAACGTTTCCTCCCAAACTCCAGTCCCTCAACTCCTAGGCGATCTCATTGAAAAAGGTATAGCAAGAAAGTTTTACCTCTCCATTATCATCGAACGACACATCAGATTCGAAGCCCATCTCGATACGGGAGCCGACATTACTCTAATGTCTACAGAACTCCTCAAGGAAGTCCAAGAAGGAACGAAGAGGGCGAACGGAACCCTCAAGCTCCAAAGGTGTGAATTAAATTCTAAGCATACACCCATACGGGCCTACAACTGAATATGTGGCCCTAATTCATCTAACAGTGGGACCCATGGACCTCGTCCATCCAGTATACGTGTCAACACTCAACACGTATCCACTCCTCATTGGGAAAGATCTGCTTAATTGCTTCGAACCTCTAATAGACTTCAAGCACCTAAAGATTTGGACACAAGTCCGTGAGCCTCTGCCCTGCCAGTCATTGTCAAGTCAACGACATTGTCAAGTTAACGACATCACCCCTAAGTCACTGATCGATGATGCAGTAGCAAAGCCAGGATCTGGACCGAGCACAAACAGCAAGGACCCTTTCCTCTGCTCACTGCAGGAGCCTGAATCAAACACAGGCCCCCTTCAAATCATGACTGCGATAGATGGCCAAGGCACATCAGTCTCTGACACGGCACTAGCCCTATGTGCAGAGAACTCAGCCATCAGCCTGAAGCTATTCAGAACACTGAAGCTAAGACATCAGTGTCTACCACATGTCTCTAAGCACAGCCGCTTCCCTCTCAGTCCCTGGTCAACAAACATGACAACCTCCAAGATCGTCTGCGCTCTGGACATACGATGGAACAACAGACATCTGAGTCACTATTTCCTCGTCATCCCAGACCTGCCTCATGACATCTACATTGGAGCGGATATCATGGTCCGGCTCAATGCTTGCATTGACACCGTAAACGACATCATATGGGCTCCCCTGTCACACCAACTGACAACTTCAGTCAACCTCAAGAACCTACAATCCGGTCAAACCATGCCAGACGCATGCGCTTTGATCACGGAGCATGAAACCACAATACCTGCCTACAGCAAGAGTGTCAGTGTCTGCCTCAACATGCGACCTGGCCAAACTCTCAACAGTAAGCTAAGCTTATTACAACCTTCCAGGACCTGCCTAAAACTCAGACTGACCCTGGAAGCTACACCTCTCATTGAAGTGTCATCTCCTGCTGTGTATGTGTTGTTCAACAACTGTATGGCCCAAGACATCCACGTTCCCAAAGCCAGTCACCTGGGATGGCTCATCAACCAGGCGTTCCACAACTTTGAACTAACGGTACCTTTCATAGGCCCCATACCAGCCCAACTGACGTCAAACGAATGCAATGACACTATAACTTTCACAAAACCTCATGAAATCATTGCCATCACCTCAATTCTGCCGGTGTCCAGAGAAAGCATCTGCCGTTCAGAAATAACAGAAGACATTTACCTCGCTGTCTACGCTGTCTCAACACAGCCTGCGACAGAATCACCTACACAGTTGACCATCGGGGCCCAAAGCCCTTCAAATGACTTAACTGCAGAGGAACCCTACGCCGGGTTCAATGCACATATTCAACAGATCTTGAATGAGGTGGATGCCCTCCACAATGAAATGGATCGCCAAGGACTCAAAGAGGTTCTGCACAAGTACAAGGACTCCTTCGCAAAGGATTCCCTGGATTGTGGACTGACCAACATCCACACGGTGCGCATCCCAACAAACCCAAATGCGCCACCCACATTTGTGCGATAGTACAAGATTCCATGAGCGTCATATGAGCCAGTGCAAGAAATGTTTGACTCCATACTGGAAAAGGGGGTCATCCGGCCCTGTAACAGCACATACTCTGCCCCGATATGGCCAGTCCTAAAACCTAACGGCAAATGGCAGCCCACCATCGACTATTGCAAGTTTAATCAGCAAGTACCATTGTTACGATGGCCTATGACCCAGTTGGACCAAGAAATCCCAAAAATCAAAGGCTCGATGATCCTGTCCACATTGGACGTCGCCTCCGGGTTCTGGACAATCCCTGTCCACCCCGATGACCAACATAAGCTGGCATTCACCTTCGGCAACCTACAGTACACCTTCACACGGTGCCCCTTCGGCTATGCCAACTCACCAGCAGAATTCAACATTTTCCTTAACAAGACATGCCCTGACGCCAGAGTCCGAGGCAACCTCGTCTACATAGACAATGTCTTAATGAAAAGCTCAAGTGTGGAAGACCACCTCAAGGAAATTGATCACGTCCTAAACCAGCTGACAACAGCAGGAGCTAAAATCGCCCTTCACAAAGGACAATGGTGCAAAACCAAGGTGAACTATGTCGGACTGCTTGTCGGAAGAAACGGCATCGAGCCACAATCTATCCGTGCCCAAGCAATCCAAAGCATAAAGACATCAACTAACGTCTCTTAGCTGCGAAGCTTTCTGGGAGTGTGTAATTACTTGCGACAGTTCATCGAAAACTATGCTGACATCGCACGACAACTAACTTCCCTCCTGAAAAAGGATGAACCCTTCGTTTGGACGAAAGCCCAGGACACAGTTATGAGCAAGCTCAAACAGGGCCTGTGCTCTGCTCCGTGCCTTGCCTACCCAGACCCTGGAAAATAATTATATCTGGACGCTGGATTCTCTAATCAGTGCCTCAGCGCAGGCCTATACCAGCTCCATGACAAAGACAAGCGAGTGGTCGCTTATGCCAGCAAAACGCTGCTTCCCCCAGAATGCAAGTATTCAAACTGAGAAAAAGCTTTGCTTTACACTGTGTGGGCCATCCAGCGTTTCTCTAATTACATCGGTGCACAGATGTCATCTCAACAGTCAATGAATCAGAGATGGCGTGGTTACCAACGTACGCATAGCTACCTGGCTAATGACACTCCAGGGACGGGACGTTGAGGCAAGATATGACCAAAACTACAAATCCTCACTTGGAAACGGGCTTGCGGCCTGCCAAAACTGTTCAACGGACATGCTGTACACCTCAGCATAACCAAAAAAACTGCCACAACCGTGACAAATCACAGGTACTTCAAGGAGCATGTGTGTGAAGGAATGCCCACAGCATATGTCGATATGTCGATGGCTGCTCCTACAATCGCGATGGCAATTTACAAGCTGGAGCGGGTGTGGTCTGGCTCAACAACGACCCGTGCCCACCGCAACAACTCAAATTAGGCCCTCAATCATCGCAATATGCAGAAATAGCAGCCATCCCCATCACCCTACAACTGGCTGCATCCCACAACATCAAATAACTCCTCATCTGTACCGATTCGAACTATGCCCGTCTAAGCTTCACATGCCATTTAACTGGATGGAAACGGAATGGAATCAAGACAGCTAACAACAAACAACAAGCCTATCAAGCACCAGAAACTCTTCCAAGCAAGCGACGCCATTGTCACTGAACATGACATGATCGTTTATTAGAAAAAAGTCAGAGGTCATTCATCAACCAGGACAAGACAAAGACTTAAATTACCAAACCGATGCCCTCGCCAAAGCAGGTGCATTACATGGAGAGTCCTGGACAATTAATGCCCTCCCACCCAACCCAACAGTGGCAGCAGTAACTTGCATTACTTTCATAAAAAGTAACTGTGGTGAAATGTAAACAGTTTATTGTGATTGGTTGTTCTGTATAAGGGTCCAGGGTTGCTAGGCAACGGGGGAGGTTCCGGGGCATGCAGGCTGCCGCTAAAGGCAGAGAGAGAGTTTTGTTTTATGAACGTGTATGTTAATAAAGTTGAGACTGAGTTCACCAAGTGGTTTGCTCTGTGTATCATTACATGGTGTCAGAAATAAAAGTTATCCACGCACTCCTGTGATCGGCGAAGCTGAACGGAAGAAAATGTCCAAGTTTCACGCGCCAGAAGCTTTTGATTTTGCACAGCCATCAAGTTGGCCGGCATGGAGGCAGCGTTTTGCGCGTTTCAGGATTGCAACGAAACTCGACAAAGAAGACGGTGATGTACAGGTTAATTCACTATTGTATGCAATGGGCAAACAGGCTGAACCCATATTCAGCACATTTACTTTTTCTGCGGAGGAAGAAAATGCTTACTACAATGCAGTAGTTAAAAGGTTTGATGAACATTTCGTACCCAAACGTAACCCGATTCATGACCGGGCTTTTTTTCACAAAAGGAGTCAACGAAGTGGTGAAAGTATCGAAGCATTCGTCAGGTGTTTATACGAGCTGGCAGAGTTTTGTGAATTCGGTGCTACTAAAGATGAGCAGATTCGCGATCGCATCGTGATTGGAATTGCGGATAGTAACGTGTCTGAAAAGCTGCAATTAGAGCCCGATTTGACGCTGGAGAAAGCGATACAGATTTCTCGCCAGTCAGAACAGATTAAAACACAAAGCGCTGATATTCGAGGTGGATGTGATGTAAATGAAGTAGGCTACAAGTCTAAATATACGAAACAATTCAAGAAACACACCGGAGGTAAATACAGAAATTCTGACATTAGACAAAGAGATGAAAGTAACAAAGTGACCTGTTTAAGATGTGCACGTGTGCACGAATATGGGGCCTGTCCTGCCCGAGGGAAACAATGCCGCAAGTGTAACAAAACAGGCCATTTCGAGGTCGCTTGTAAATCAAAGACTGTAAAAGAAGTGACCTGTGACAGAAAAGGTGAAGAAACAAAATAAATGTGGTTTCTGGGGTCAGTTTCAGACGATGCTAATGAGGATAAGTGGCATGTGAAATTATAAATGCAGGGGACTGCTGTTGAGTTCAAGATCGATACTGGTGCAGATATCACAGTCATGTCTGAACAAACATTTCTGAAACTTCCATGCCGCCCTCATCTTACCAAAACACTTGCAGACATCAGGAGTCCGGGTGGAAAACTGGACTGTATTGGAAAATTCTTAGCCTGTACAGAAAGAAAATGTCAGTTTCTGGACCTATGTAGTTAAAAGCCCATACACCAACAACCTCCTTAGTCGTAAAACTGCCTGTGAGATGAAGCTGGTGAGCAGAGACGATTCTATTAGCACTGAGGACAGTGTTTTCGGAGACTTCGGACTGCTGGATTGTGAGCCAATCAAAATTGAGCTCAGACAGGATGCCAATCCATACAGCCTCTCTACGTCACGTCGAGTCCCTTTTCCATTACTGCCAAAAGTGGAAGAGGAGCTACAGCGTATGCTAAAATCAGGAATCATAGAAGAGGTCACTGAAGAACGGCAAGGTGAGAATTTGCGTTGACGTTAAGAAATTGAACGAAGCAGTAAAGCGTGAGAGATTCAGTCTGCCCACACTTGAGGATATCTTACCACAATTGTCTGGTTCATGCATATTCTCCACATTAGACGCATCTAGTGGATTTTGGCAGATACCATTGTATGCGAGCTGCAGGAAACTCACCACCTTTATCACACCAGTTGACCGCTTCTGTTTCCGGAGACTCCCCTTCGGAATTACCTCAGCTCCAGAGATATTTCAGAGAGAAATTAGCAATCTTCTCAAAGACAATGCCGGCATGGTAGCGGTGATGGACGATATACTTGTGTTCGGCAGAGACAAGGAGGAGCATGATCGCAACCTCAAGGCAGTCTTAAAGGCCATCAAAGTATCAGGTCTTAAGTTGAACAAAGAGAAGTGTCACTTTGGAAAATCGGAGTTTGAATTCTTCGGACATATTATTGGAAAGGATGGGATCCGGCCAGACACTAACAAAGTGAGAGCTATAACTGAGCTCCATTGCCCTATGAATCTGACTGAACTGCGACAAGTCTTAGGGATGATAAATTACCTGGGAAAATTCCTCCCCGGTCTCTCGTCAGTTCTTCATCCAATGACTGAACTGTTGAAGGGTGACACTGAATGGACCTGGAGTGTGGCACAGACACAGGCATTTAACAGGGTTAAGAGCATGTTGACCACAGCACCAGAACTAGCGTTCTATGATGCAAACATGATCACAGTAGTCAGTGCAGACGCAAGCAGTTATGGCCTAGGGGCTGCCCTGTTTCAGCAGAAGGAAAATGGACTACGTCCTATTGCTTTCTGTTCAAGGACTTTAACTGAGACCGAACGCCGCTACTCCCAAATCGAGAAGGAATGCCTAGCTGGTGTGTGGGCATGTGAACGGTTCTCACAGTACTTGCAAGGGATGGACAAATTTGAACTCCAGACTGACCACAAGCCGCTTGTGCCCTTAATAAACTCCTATGATGTTGACAAAGCTCCCATAAGATGCCAACGGCTACTGATGTGCTTGATGAGATTTAATGTCAAAACAGTGCATGTACCAGGCAAACAACTCGTGGTGGCAGACACTCTTTACAGAAATCCACTGACTCATCGTGGGAAGTCTGACACCGAGTGTGATGTGACAGCGTTTGTACAATCAATACTGTCCACTAAGCCTGTGAGTGGAGACGGGTTAAATGCCATTAAGAAAGCCACACAACAAGATCCAGATCTCCAGTCGGTTTGCAAGTACATCCGCCAAGGATGGCACAGTCAGACGTCTCAATTGGAAAACACACTGCACAGGTTTCATGCAGCTAGAGCTCACCTTTCTGAAATTGATGGTATGAAGATAGGATTGTGATTCCTGGTTTACAGAGACTGGAAGTGTTACGTCAGCTTCACACAGGTCATCAGGGCCTCACGAAGTGCAGGGAGAGGGCTAATATGACGATGTGGTGGTCTGGAATAGGCAGGGACATCACAAAAACAGTAGAGACATGTGAGTTCTGTCAAGTCTACAAGCCGACACAAAAGAGAAAGCCTCTGATGGTTACATCCCTTCCCGACGGGCCGTGGCAAAAGATAGCTGCTGACATCTGTGAGCTAGATGGTAAGAAATACCTGGTAGTCGTGGACTATTATTCTCGTGACATTGAGATTACACATCTGCAAACTATTTCTAACCAGCAGGTGGTTGCGTCTAAAAAATATTTGTATTGCGGGAGATCCCATACGAGCTTGTGACAGACAACGCTACTCAGTTCACATCTACAGAGTTTGCTGAGTTCAAAACAACATACAACTTCACTCACACTACTTCCAGCCCTCATTACCCACAGGCTACGGTGCTGAGACAACCAGATCCACAGCTGGCTCTTATGAGCTATCGTGCTACACCTATCAATGCCACAGGATTGAGCCCAGCTCAACTGATGATAGGACGTCAGATCAGAATGACAGTTCCGACACTACCAAAGAACCTGCTACCCAGTCCAATTGACTATGAAGTCAGACTGAGAGATAAACAAACCAAACAGGCTTATAAGTACTTCTACAACCGACGATACTCAGCACGTTCTCTATCTGACCTACATCCTGGAGAAAGTGTTGATTACTACCATTTTAGTTTGCTTCATACAAATGAAATTTAATATTTCTCAAATATCCCTACAATTCCCTCTACACTTCACAAACTTGTAGTTGCAGGAAGCACAGAGGAAAATGAAGGCCACTGCAGTCGGCTGGGTCTACTGGCATCACTGTCTGTCTGGCCTGTTGATTCCTTGCTGGCTGATTCTGTTCCAGTGACAATGTTTTCTTGCTGCCTGACATTTTCTTCTTGGTGACTAACATTTTCTTCAGTTGCTTCTGCCTCTACACTTGTTTTGTTTTTTTTTCTTTGAAAGAAACTCCCTATATCTTTACTTCTTTTCATGGCTTGGCACTGCTCTCTTCACTGGCTTCAAAAGAAACACTGTTATGTGTGTCTGTTATTCTCAATCTCAAAAAAAAAAAAAAAAATTGTGAATGAAATGCACAGAATGCATCCATGTCATTTCATGTGTAAATGACTAAGTTAGGCCTGACAATTTAACTTGCTTCAACTTGCGCACGGATGACCTCGAAGCTTTGCTGGACTCTCGCCTCTAACATCGGGCTGAGACAACTAGCTAAGCGAATCCAAGACTTCGTAAAGCCGTAACACCGCAGAACTAAGCAAACCGCCGATCGGAAAGAGGGCTTCCCCAGTGATGTCACGCAACAGCGACGCGAACAAAGCCGAAAATCCGTTCAGCAACACGAGGAGAACACGTGGCATCCGAAACAAATCATCGGACACTTCCGTGAAAACACGAACACCACGTGGGACGAGACTAAGGATCCGACCTGCTTAATCAACGTAAAGCAAGTATTTCAAACTAAGTTTCTATCCTAACTGAACTGGTAATCGATCTGAATGCAGAAAAGGGCAGTGTCTCTTTCGTGATCTTCCCTTTTTGGTTTTAGTTGTGCAATAGCCAAGAGGGCTATTTTAACCTCCTTCTGAGGATACTCTCAAAACTCCCGTATGTACAGTATGTGTGTGTATGGTTGTGTTTTATTAGTTTAGATCATGTACCATAGAATAGCAGTTAAGCAAATAAACCTTGTTTCATTTATAAAGAATTGTCTCTTGGGATGCGATTTTCAAGTATTTCAACCTTGATGCCAAAAAGGTTGTGTTATTTCATGCAAATGTTATAAAACCCTTTATTTTGTTTATCGTTGGCCACGAGAGCAAAATAAACTAAATTGATAAAGATATATTGATGTTAGTGATCGCTGGACGAATCGTTAATACAGTATAAATCATAAGTTACAGATTAATATTACTTTAATCAAGCAATATTTTATCTGTAAGCTAATAATTCCTCGGAGCTGAAATAATAGCTTCCTAGATTATGTTACAAGACCCATAAACAATTGATAGATTTGAGGAGAACATCTAGATGTATTTAAGAACAGAACTTTAATGTTGTTCCTGACTGGCTTACCATAAATAAACTCGAATAAACATCAGTACAAATAACGTTGTATCTGGACACGTTCCAGCGACAGACACTCCTGGATTCTTCTGGCTGTTTTAACGCATAATTCAATAATTTTATCAATAAGGGAAGACTTTGTTTACGAGGAGATGTCCAAGCTTGAAGCTCCACAGATACACACTGATACAAATACACACAAGTGACTTCCTGACCCCCGGAAAGCTTGTTCGTCTTCTGGCATTCCATAGGAAAGCACCTTTTTCCTCTTATTGTGCAAACTGAAAAGACTCAAATTAAATTCAATCCACTTCAATTCAAGATTATTTGTATAGCGCTTTTTACGATGCAATCGTTGCAAAGCAACTTCACAGGAAATTACGTTTCTAAAATAAATTTATATTGTAGAAACTCAATATAATTAACTTATGGCAAAATGTGGTTAATTCAGTATAATTGCTGATGGTTGGCTTCCTCTGAGGTCCTCCTCAGGTCCTGAGGTTGTTATCATCTCTTCTCAGGTGTTTGGTTATCTCAGATTGGGTTGATGAACCTAACTGAATTGTGAAGTCATGCTGTAGAGTTGGAGTGGCATGGAAGACAAGAAGCTCGGTCTTTGACAGGTTGAGCTGTAGGTGATGTTCTTTCATCCATGCCGATATGTCTGCCAAGCAGCCAGAGATCCGTGCAGCTACCGTTGGATCATCTCGTCGAAATGAGAGATAGAGCTGTGTGTCATCAGCGTAGAAATGGTAGGAGAAGCCATGTACCAGTATGATGGGACCCAGTGATGTAGTGTATGTGGAGAAGAGGAGGGGTCTAAGAACAGAGCCCTGAGGAACCCCAGTGACCAATTGATGTGCTTTGGATACCTCCCCTATCCAGGCCACCTTGAAAGACCGACCAGTGAGATAGGATTCAAACCATTGAAGTGGAATCCCAGTGATGTCCAGTGATGAGAGTGTGGACAGGAGGATCTGATGATTGACAGTGTCAAAAGCGGCAGACAGATCCAGCAGAATGAGGACTGATGATTTGGAATCGGCTTTTGCAATTCGCAGGGCTTCAGTGACTGAGAGTCGCGCAGTCTCTGTTGAATGGCCACTTCTGAAACCTGACTGTTTAGCGTCCAGTTTGTTGTTCTATGAAAGAAACAATGAGACCTGGTTGAAGACAACTCGTTCGAGTGTTTTGGCTATGAATGGAAGAAGAGAGACAGGTCTGTAGTTCTCTATAAGAGAAGTGTTTAATGTAGGTTTTTTGAGCAGTGGGGTAACCCGAGCCTGCTTGAATGCAGTGGGGGAGATGCCTATGAGGAGAGATTGCTTGGAGAAGCTGCGAGGGGATTGGGTCTAGAGGACATGTTGTAGGATGGCTGGAGAGGAGAAGTTTGGATACTTCCGGCTAAGTGAGGCGACAGAAGGAGAAGATGGGAGTTTGAGCGGTGGATCTAGTTGGTTGGAGGTCCTGTGTGAGTGGAGGTGAAAACTGACTACTGATTGTTTTAGTTTTGTCTGTAAAAAAAGTTGCAAAGTCATCAGCTGTTATAGAAGTGGTGGAAGGTGGTGAAGGGGGACAGAGGAGAGAATTAAATGTTCTGAAGAGATTACGCATATCTTGAGCACTGTTGATCTTGTTATGGAAATGTGATGATTTGGCAGTGTGGACTTCTGCGGAGAAAGATGAAAGCAACGATTGATACAGCTACCATGTACTCAGAATCTATTCCTCTTCGAAAGATCACAACTCAAGCAGTCGTCAAAGCTTTAACAAATTGTTTTCCTGTTTTGGTTTACCGAGAATCGTTCAGATTGATCAGGGTATTAATTTCCTACCCAAATTGTGTGCTCGAGTTTTTCAATCACTTAATATTGCACATCGCATATCCAGTGCTTATCACCCGGAGAGTCAGGGATCATTGGAAAGATTCCATCAAACATTAAAAGCAATGCTTAGGAAACATTGTATTGAGACAGGGTCTGAGTGGGACGAAGGTGTTTCTTTGCTTGTATTTGCAATCCTTGATACAGTGCAGGAGTCTCTCAAGTTCAGGCCGTCAGAGCTGGGGTTTGGCCATTCTGTGAAAGGACCACTGAAAGTCTTAAAAGAGAGGATTTTAGGCATTGAGGTATTTTGTAACATAGAACTGAACATATATGTATGACTGCAGATATGTATAATGTTCTCTCATTAACTAAATAAAAGTAGGGATGCATTTCGAAATGAGAAAATAAATACAATTTGAAAATTGTCTATGTTCAAATAAAGTGCTTAACTTGAATTTCTCCTTTTCTGTTTTACATCTTGAATCAACAATCCCAACCAATTTACGAATAATTAATCTCAACACATCTTAACAATTGAACAGTTTTAGAGTATCACTTTCTTCCCCTCTTATATCCCACTCCTCCACTTTTTGCTCAGTGAGAGAATTGAGCTCTAGCTTGTCTTGCCAGGATTTTAAACCTGGGTTTGAATAGAGTCAACCCAATACTCATACACATGTGAAGGTGCTCATTGGTGAGTCTGGAACAATATTTTGTTTTGATTATGTTGATTGTTCAGAAAGCTGCCTCGCAGTTGTATGTGGAGCCAAACATGGTCAAGATGAGTAGGGCTACTTTCCTCAGACCTGGGAAAGCTGTCTCAGGGACTATTTGAAGCCAGAAAGTGGAAGGGTCACTTCTTACAAACTGCTCTTACAGAGCCACATCTGCTTGGAAATCAACCAATTGCATCTGGAGAGGCCCAGCATTTACCCATTTAAAGTGCTGTGTGACTTCCTTTAAGAACTCCCTTACATATGTGATGATAAATGGATTCTGATTGAAAATGGTGAGCTGCTGTCAAAAGCTGAAGCTGTCAAAACAGTTGCTGAAGTTTACAAACAGCTTAACAATAAAGTCAAAAAAAGAAGACACATCTCTCTGTCCCTGTTCCTGCACTGCTGGGAAGTGTGCACAGTCTCTCTTGTCTTGAAGTCTTTCTTGAACACCTCAAGTTTCCTCTGAAAGGAGCAGACAGCTGTCATCAGTTCACAAACTGAATTGTCCTTGCCCTGTAGCCTTAAATTCAGTTAATTCAGATGTGAAGTGATATCAACCAAAAAGGCCACATTATCCATCTGTTTCTTATTTTCTAAAAATAGTGAAAAATGTGTTGCTTTCTGACTTACTAGCTCTGCCAAAAAAGATGCTACTTCCCAATGGACAAAAGCGTGTAAACTCCCTGCCTTTGAGGGCCATCTCACATTGTTTCTCACAAAAGATCATCAGCATTGGCATCAACTTCTCTAAGGAATTCCCTAAGCATGCGATGCTGGTAGGAAGAGGATGCCCTAAAACAATTTATAATTTTCATCATTGTATTCATCACCTCAGCATGCTCATCTGACAGGGAGGCGCAGAGGACAGATTGATGAATGATGCAATGGTAAGCTATGAGCTCAGGGTTGTCTTCTTTCAGTCTTGCTACAGCTCCTTTTTCTCTTCCTATTATAGCAGGGGCTCCATCTGTGGTTATTAAAACCACTTGTTTTGGCTTTATTCCTCTCTTTGTTAATATCTCCTTAATGGCCTGGTAGATGTCTTCTCCTCTTGTACTGGTCTGAACGGGAGTGGCACCTAACAGGTCTTCACAGATTGCTTTCTGGTCTGTGTTGAAAAACCTTACATACACTAACAGCTGAGCATTGTCACACGTCAGTGGACTCATCCACAGCTAAGCCTACACATGATGCCTTATGCACAGCTTCATCTAGATGGGTTAGCACGTCCTGAGCTAATATTTTGCTTCTTTGTGGCAGATGATGCTGACATGGGTATTTGCTTTATTTGATCACAAAGCTCTTGTTTTTGTTTTCCCGCAATACTGCACTCATGCATTCTTTGACAACCCCTCCATCAGTAAATGGCTTTTTGTGTTGACCCAAAATCCAAGCAACTCTGAGGGAACACTCATGCAGTTGTTGGGCAGTGAATGTGTGGCTCAGGATCCTGGTGGACTACTCATATTGGGCTCTGAGACTACTTATTTTCTGTGATGTCACTTCAGATTTGAGCGGGTATGTTTGGCGTTTCACATTGCCACTTTTAATAAGAGCAACGGTTTATAAACATATGAGACACACTGGTTTAGTGCTCCCAGTGGGAAGTATGAACATAAATGAACTCATAAATGAGTCTGTCCATTGCAGATTAAATGCTCTATTTTTGCTGTCCACTTTTCTTTTTTTGGAGAGCGCCATTTGGTCCTTATTTTTCTCTCCCTTTCTTCTTCTCACTTGTCTGTTTCTCTCTCTTTCTCTGTCTCACTCGCCTGTTTCTCTCTCTTTCTCCGTCTCACTCGCCTGTTTCTCTCTCTTTCTCCATCTCACTCGCCTGTTTCTCTCTCTTTCTCCATCTCACTCGCCTGTTTCTCTCTTTCTTCTTCTCACTCGTCTGTTTCTCTCTCTCTTTCTCTGTCTCACTCGCCCGTTTCTTTCTTTCTCCGTCTCACTCGTCCTTTTCTCTCTTTCTTCTCACCTGTCTGTTTCTCTCTTTCTCCGTCTCACTAATCTGTTTCTCTCTCTTTCTTCTTCACTTGTCTGTTTCTCTATTTCTTCTCACCTGTCTGTTTCTCTCTTTCTCTGTCTCACTAATCTGTTTCTCTCTCTTTCTCAGTCTCACTCATCTGTTTCTTTCTCTTTCTCCGTTTTCTCTCTCTTTCTCCATCTCACTCGCCTGTTTCTCTTTCTTCTTCACTTGTCTGTTTCTCTGTTTCTCCATCTCACTCGCCCGTTTCTCTCTTTCTTCTTCACTTGTCTGTTTCTCTCTCTTTCTCTGTCTCACTCGCCTATTTCTCTCTCTTTCTCCATCTAACTTGCCTGTTTCTCTCTTTCTCCATCTCACTTGCCTGTTTCTCTCTCTTTCTCCGTCTCACTAGTCTGTTTCTCTCTCTTTCTCTGTCACTCGCCTGTTTCTCTCTTTCTTCTTCACTTGTCTGTTTCTCTCTTTTTCTCTCTCACTTGCCTGTTTCTCTCTTTCTCTGTCTCACTCGCCTGTTTCTCTCTTTCTTCTTCACTTGTCTTTTTCTCTCTCTCTGTCTCTCGCCTGTTTCTCTCTTTCTCCGTCTCACTCGCCTGTTTCTATCTCTCCATCTCACTTGCCTGTTTATCTCTTTCTTCTTCACTTGTCTGTTTCTCTCTCTTTCTCTGTCTCACTCGCCTGTTTCTCTCTCTTTCTCTGTCTCACTCACCTGTTTCTCTCTCTTTCTCTGTCTCACTTGTCTGTTTCTCTCTCTTTCTCCATCTCACTCACCTGTTTCTCTCTTTCTTCTTCACTTGTCTGTTTGTCGCTCTTTCTCTATCTCACTCACCTGCTTCTCTCTCTTTCTCAGTCTCACTTGCCTGTCTCTCACTCTTTCTCCATCTCACTTGCTTGTTTCGCACTTTCTTCTTCACTTGTCTGTTTCTCTCTCCTTCTCCGGTGCAGTCATCCATATACAGTGGGGCAAAAAAGTATTTAGTCAGCCACCAATTGTGCAAGTTCTCCCACTTAAAAAGATGAGAGAGGCCTGTAATTTTCATCATAGGTATACCTCAACTATGAGAGACAAAATAAGAAAAAAAATCCAGAAAATCACATTGTAGGATTTTTTAAGAATTTATTTGCAAATTATGGTGGAAAATAAGTATTTGGTCACCTACAAACAAGCAAGATTGCTGGCTCTCACATACCTGTAACTTCTTCTTTAAGAGGCTCCTCTGTCCTCCACTCATTACCTGTATTAATGGCATCTGTTTGAACTCGTTATCAGTATAAAAGACACCAGTCCACAACCTCAAACAGTCACACTCCAAACTCCACTATGGCCAAGACCAAAGAGCTGTCAAAGGACACCAGAAACAAAATTGTAGACCAGGCTGGGAAGACTGAATCTGCAATAGGTAAGCAGCTTGGTGTGAAGAAATCAACTGTGGGAGCAATTATTAGAAAATGGAAGACATACAAGACCACTGATAATCTCCCTCGATCTGGGGCTCCACGCAAGATCTCACCCCGTGGGGTCAAAATGATCACAAGGACTATGAGCAAAAATCCCAGAACCACACGGGGGGACATAGTGAATGACCTGCAGAGAGCTGGGACCAAAGTAACAAAGGCTACCATCAGTAACTCCCCCAGGGACTCAAATCCTGCAGTGCCAGACGTGTCCCCCTGCTTAAGCCAGTACATGTCCAGGCCCGTCTGAAGTTTGCTAGAGAGCATTTGGATGATCCAGAAGAGGATTGGGAGAATGTCATATGGTCAGATGAAACCAAAATAGAACTTTTTGGTAAAAACTCAACTTGTCGTGTTTAGAGGAGAAAGAATGCTGAGTTGCATCCAAAGAACACCATACCTACTGTGAAGCATGGGGGTGGAAACATCATGCTTTGGGGCTGTTTTTCTGCAAAGGGACCAGGACGACTGATCTGTGTAAAGGAAAGAATGAATGGGGCCATGTATCGTGAGATTTTGAGTGAAAACCTCCTTCCATCAGCAAGGGCATTGAAGATGAAACGTGGCTGGGTCTTACAGCATGACAATGATCCCAAACACACTGCCCGGGCAACGAAGGAGTGGCTTCGTAAGAAGCATTTCAAGGTCCTGGAGTGGTCTAGCCAGTCTCCAGATCTCAACCCCATAGAAAATCTTTGGAGGGAGTTGAAAGTCCGTGTTGCCCAGCGACAGCCCCAAAACATCACTGCTCTAGAGGAGATCTGCATGGAGGAATGGGCCAAAATACCAGCAACAGTGTGTGATTTTTCTTATTTTGTACTATCTCTCATAGTTGAGGTATACATATGATGAAAATTAGGGGCCTCTCTCATCTTTTTAAGTGGGAGAACTTGCACAATTGGTGGCTGACTAAATACTTTTTTGCCCCACTGTATGTCCTTTTGTTTTCTACATGTATCGTTCTTTTTTTTACCATCTTTTCATGTGTAACTTGTTGCTAACTCTCTCATTGGTCTGCACTGTTGAGTCGCAATTTTTACCAGACTTGATTGGCTGAGTGGTATCACGTGGGATGGCTTAACTCGCATGCAATTGGTCTGTGCGTTTCCACTACCACTACCGTAAAGACTACAAAAGCTGCGCAGAGTGAAATAGAAGTGCCCCGTCAGGTTTTAAATCATAACCTTATATTTTTGGCTGTAGGTCCAGATCCGTATGGGACGGCTTCTGGGTCCGGACCCGGACCACGGTCCACCTGTTAGTGACCTATGCGCTAAACCAACAACATGCATGTTAGACCCTATTCCATCTAAACTACTAAAAGAGGTGCTTCACGAATCATAGATCCTCTTTTGACTATTATTAATTTGCCATTGTCATTTGGATATATCCCTAAAATCTTTAAACCTTAAAAGCCCAAAACCTTAAAAATTACTGTTTTTGTGATTAGTAAGGAACACGGATGTGTGACGGAGAGATAACAAAACAAAATGCCGGTAACTAATTAGAAGTACAAAATTAGGATTTGTACTGAAAAATATTAGATGATTTCGATATAAGCCAAGAGGAGACCGTTTTTCTTTGGTAAGGTAAGGAGACTTTGCTTCCTTTGCTCCTGTAAACAAACATTGGTTTTCACGATACTCACACTACGTCCGTTGGAAAGGCAGTCTCTCATGAACATGCGTATTACAGTTAGTGGAATTTACACATAGCCATTTATATAATTTTAAATGTGGATTTTTATTTTACAAAAATGCATCGATTCACTACAGGAGGACTTTATTCACCCGAACAATGTGAGGCATGCAAGAGAATGCAAGATTCTGGATGGATGCGCTTTATTGGACTACTTTTGGACTGTTGAACAAAAACACCCAACCATGCCATTATAAAGCTTGGAAGAGCAAGGACAATATTTAATATAACTCTGATTGTATCACAATCTGTGATGAAAGGAGCGAGAATTCAATTTCAACAGTCTTTAATATGATCCAAACAAGGGGAATTCACACAGGAAATGGCTAGAGACAAACAAACATGACAAAGTAGACCCAACAAATACTAACAGAAAGACTGGGGCTTTTAAGCACAGGATAATTGGGGAAGACGACGAGACACACCTGGAATCAAATAAAAAAATCAACATGAGGGAAAAACTGGGTCACAGGGAATACATGGGCATCAAAACACACACAAAACAGTCCACAATCGCGACATATCATCCCCCCTCCCAGAAGGTGCGTCCTCGCACCATAGTAACATCCAAAGGGGCCAGATGACAGTGGTGGAGGAGGCATTAGTGGGTGGGAGGGCGGGCATCTTCGAGGAGTTGGCACTGGATGACACTTCTGAGGAGCGGGCACTGGAGAATCTGAAGCCCCCTCAGGGCTGGACTAGGGAACCAAGGACGAAGGAGGGCTGGACGGGACCAACGGGAATGACGGAGAGAGGAGAGGGGGTAGTTTGATCTCCAGATCAGTGTCCTAGTCTATCAGATCGATCAGATTGGGCGGGAAATGGCACTCCGTCATCGATGGGCTCGGGCTGATGCTCTGCACCGCGGGGAGATGGTGGGCTGGGCTCTGGGTCTTGAGTGAATCTGGCGAGATCATCTTCAGGAGAGACAGTGACTGTTTCTCCCAGAGTCCACTCTACGAAGGCAGCAAAATCCTCTCGAGGACCATCTTTGGACAAAAGCGCTCTGCACGCGGTGCTCAGGCTTGTATTATAGAATGTGCAGAGCGCGTTGTCCATGTAGCTGGTGGCATTAGCTAATAGCAGGAACAGTCTTGTATGGTCCTCGAGAGATCGGTCCGGACCGAGGAGGAATTCGGGCCGGACGAGGGGATCCTTAAGGGCACACAACGGAAACAAAAACACTGAATAAAAACGGTAAACAAAACAGAGGGTAGACACAGAGGGTAAAGTTTTAGGTCGGGTCTTCTGTCACAATCTGTAATGGAAGGAGTGAGAAGATGAGGAATCAATTCCAACAGTTTTAATATAATCCAAACAAGGGGAATTCACACAGGAAACAGCTGGAGACACACAAACATGAAGAAGTAGACCCGACAAACACTAACAGAAAGACTGGGGCTTTTAAACACAGGATAATTGGAGAAGACGACGAGACACACTTGGAATCAAATTAACAATCAACATAAGGGAAAAACTGGGCCACAGGGAACACATGGGGAGCAAAACACACACAAAACAGTCCACAATCCTGACATATTGACATACTGACATACTGACATAATAAAAAATCAGTTATTTCAATATGAACTCAAAAAATGCCTCATAAAATTATTTCAAGATCAAGTGAACAATTAAATAAGTGTAGCCTAGTGTTTACAAAAATATGGTCTGATATCCAAAAGATTCTGTCCATATACTGATTCAGGGGAACTGCCACTATAATATTAATAATAACATTAATCATCATCATAAAGCTTTATAATATGATACATAACATGACAACTTTAACACGATATATTTGATCAATTTGGAATCCATGCACAAACTGATGGTCTGCTATTTTTAAAAGAGCAAGAAGGAAATCTGGGATATAATAATGAAATAATAAAAAAAAACTATTGGTAAATAAGGAAATTATCCAGAAAAGAGAAAAGTCAGATGCTACACTAAAAATGTGAGGTTGAGTAAAAAAAAAAAAAAAAGTGAGATTTGATGCCTTTCCCCGTATCTTTTAAGTGGTAATAGGATAACCCTAGAGAAACAGGCAGGCTATCACACTGCCCCTCACACTCGACCCCGGTGTAAGCCAGAAAATGCCCGCTTTGTTTGCAAGCTATTGGCTCCTATGTTCCTTTCCGTAATGAAGTGACCTGAAATAATGGAAAGCACTCTGCTTCACTCATATGATTGTTGCTCGGATAAGAGCAGGGATCCTGATTTAGAGATATCTTTGTCATTTGTATTATTTTTTTGCCTCTGATGAGATCTCCATTATCTGATAAAATTGAACAGCCATTACCTCCTCTAGTTTAGGCAGACTTGACTGCTCTAACAGAAATCCAATACAGTCCTCTTTGTCAGCATTTCTGAATTCATTGTCACCAGGTGTTGAGCTGGATGACAGGAATAACAATCTGGCACAACCAAGATTGACTGTTCATTTCAGAAATCAGTATTTACAATTTACTTTCAAAGTTAATTCTGGGAGAAGATTCCATGTTATCCCTTTCCAAATATGCTGATCATATCTCAACTGAGGTTTAAACTGGGTTTCCAAAAATGTGCATTTTTCTTTGTAAAAATCAATGTCAGCGTTATGCACTTTAATCTGGCCTTTGATGATAATAAATCTTTATATATTCAGTGGCACATGGCGGTAAGGTGCTGAGAACATTTCCTCCCAGAACAAAGCCCCTTGCCCCATTCAGACACTGCTAGATACATAGGGCCCTAATATGGCTGGACATGCCTCCGACGGGTCATTAATCAGACACAGTGACAGCCACCTCTCCTCATCTGCAGGCAGACAGATGAAGAGAGAAACACAAGGATTATAGAGAGGCTGATGAAAAAGGCTGCTTTCCTCTCAAACATCCAATACAAAGTTCAACTTGTGCTTTTATTCCAGCTGATTGGCAATATCTAAAAGTTATCGTACACAAATGGATGTGCTGTGGTGGTAATGATCATGTTTTTTCTTATTCTATGCTTCCTACCCTTGGAAGCAGAATCTCTTAAAAAAATATATATATATATTCTTAAAGTTTCTTAAAATTTCTATGACACCAAAAAGGAGGACAGTTTGCAAGATAAAGTGAAGCTGGTATTAAAAGTGAAAAATAACCCCAAATGTGTAAACATTGACATAAACTTTTCCATTAGGGGTGATATTTAACCCTCTATTATGTTCTAACCATAAAATATGATTAGAATATGATATGAATTGATTGCCAGGGACTTTTTTACCCTCATAAAGGAAACTTTGTTAACACTTTCTGTGAAACCAATATGAATAATACACTACAAAGGTATTCTTAAGGTGTTATAATGAATGCATAATGCATTATAGATAACTATGTAATATGTTATATCATCTCATGAATATTCATAAGAACAGTTTTAATGTATTATCATAGTTACTTATTTGTGGTTATAGTTTTTAAGAGTATGATAATTTATAACACAATGAACATGATCCATCCGCTTAAATTACTGTCATGGTTTATGCGTTCTCAGACTCATTCTCGCTCTGTGTCTGTATGGGGGGGGGTATCTGTGATTGCTCCTGGTTTTGTTCGAGTTTCCCTGTTCTGGTTCTTCGTCTCCTTTGGATTCCGTTCTAGTTTGCTCAGGAATTTCCGTATCTTGCGGGAGATACACGCCTGCCCATTTGCATCCCTACGCTGCCAAGAGTGACTGTGATTCTGCACATGCTTCATTTGACTCTTGCTTTCTGTTTTGCTTGGACTCTCACTAATAAATTGTTATATTTCATATTTTCTACTGAATCCTCTTTTGTGATCACGACAGAACGATCTGACCACACAATGGATTCAGCGGATGCATCGGATCTAAGGCACTTTTTGTCCAACAACAACGCACGTATGGATTGTCAGGAGGAACATATGTTAGTGACTGGTCGAGCCGTGCAAGCTTTAGTAGCGCAGGTGTCCAAGCTCACAACTCAATTTCAACAAATGAGAGCACCCACTGCGCCACCTCTTCCACCAGTTCCCCCACTTCAACGAACACCGGACATCAACACGAGCCACGTATACCCACATCAGAAGCAATTTTTTACTAAATGCTCACTGTTCTTTTCACTTCAGCCCTTGACTTTTTCCACTAAAATGTCTAAGGTGGCTGTAGTGTTGACATTACTGTCAGGACGGGCAGCTCTGTGGGGAACGGCATTGTGGGAGAACAGACATCCTTGCTGCTCTTCGTTCCACACACTCTCTGAGGAGATGAGACAGGCCTTTGATCGCGCGGTGGTGGGCCACGAGTATTGCCAGCTGAGTGTAAGGCACAGTGGGACATGTTCCTGCATGGTTTGGCTGACCGGATTCAGAAGAACATTTTTACAGTGGAATTACCCACTGATCTTAATGGACTCGAATTAGCTATTTGTATTGATGCACGTCTACAGCAACGTGATCAGCGAAGCCGCTACAAATTGGTGTCGGAAGTTCCTGAGTTTTCCACTGCCAATTCCTGTAATGCGGTCAGTCACCCATCAGATTGTGAACCCATGCAGGTGGGAAGAGCTCGGCTTTCCCAAGAGAAGAGAGAGACCGTCGGAGAGCAAGGGGACTTTGCTTGTATTGCGGAGCTGCGGGTCAGTTCCTGGTTGACTGTCCAGTAAAATGCCAAGCCCGATAGTAGAGCTGAGGTTACTATCGGGTGGATTGTCCCTGGATAAATCCTTGTCCACAACTCTCCTCCCAGTAAGACTGCAATGGGCAGCCAGAGTCCACAACTGTCAGGCCCTGCTGGATTCTGGAGTGCAAGGTAATTTTATGGATATCAACTTGGCACAATACCTTCAAATCCCCATTGTTCCTTTCATTCATAAGATTTCTGTCAACGCAATCAATGGACAGACTCTTCCTAACATCACACACACACACACACACACACACACACACACACACACACACACACACACACACACACAACTGGCCCTGTCACCCTTATCACTTCAGGAAATCATACTGAGAAACTCACACTTCCGCTCACTGAATCTCCGCTGGTCCCTGTTGTTCTGGGCCATCCCTGGCTGGCTCATCACAATCCTAGGGTGGATTGGGGCCATAATTTAATCTTGGCGTGGAGTGATCTGTGCTTTGCTTCCTGTCTTATGTCTGCTTGTTTGTCTGTGTCTTGTTATTTGCAGCAGAATGAGACAGTAAACCTGTTTAACTTGCTCTCGACCTGAAGGAAGTGTTGAGTAAGTCCCTTGGTTGCTTCTCTTCCTCCGCATTGTCCCTATGACTGTGCTATAGATCTAGTACTAGGTGCATCTCTGCCTAAGGGCAGGTTATACTCGCTTTCTGCTCCAGAAAGGGAGGCCATGGAGAAATATATTTCTGATTCTCTAGCAGCCAGCCTCATTCATCTTACCTTCATTCGTCCTTCCAGGAGGCGTTCCTAGGAGGAGGGGTACTGTCACAGTTTATGGGTTCTCTGACTCATTCTTGCTCAGTGTGTGTGTGTGTGTGTGTGTGTGTGGAGATGGGTGTCTGTGATTACTGCTGACAGGTTGATCAGCGCCAGCTGTAGCTCATCAGCTCCGCTATTTAAGACCTATGCTATCTGTCCTGTGTTGTCAGATGATTTGGTGTTCCCGCTGTGTACCTGGTTGTGTTCGTGTTTCCCTGTTCCTGTTCTTCGTCTCATTTAGATTCTGCTCCAGTTCGGAATTTTCGTATGTTCCTGCACTGACAAGAGTGACTGTGATTCTGCACATGCTTCATATGACTCTTGCTTTCTGTTTTGCTTGGACTCTCACTAATAAATTGTTACATTTCACATTCGCTATTGAATCCTCTTTTGTGATCACGACTAGTTCAAATTGATTATATTTCTTATAGTTATAATATATTATATGTCTTATATCTTTCCACATTACTTATTTTACTTAAAGCAGACAAATAACACTTATAAGTCATAATAATAATAACAATAATATTGTATTTTCTCAAACAACCATAAATTTAACTCCTCGTTATCTTTAGGTCACGTCCCAAAATCATTTAAGCTGGCAGTTGTTAAGCCTCTCATTAAGAAACCAAAATTAGATCCTTGTGAACTGGCAAATTACAGGCCCATCTCAAATCTTCCGTTTATGTCGAAAATATTAGAAAAAGTAGTGTCTGCTCAACTGTGCTCCTTTTTGCTAAACAATGATATCTATTTAGAATTTCAGTCAGGTTTCAGGCCCCACCATAGCACATAAACTGCACTTGTTAAAATTACAAATGACTTGCTTCTTGCATCAGACAAAGGCTGCATCTCATTGCTAGTTTTACTTGATCTTAGTGCTGCGTTCGACACTATAGATCATGACATACTCATAGATCGATTACAAAACTATACAGGTATTCAAGGGCAGGCTTTAAGATGGTTTAGATCCTACCTGTCCGATCGCTACCACTTTGTTTATTTAAACAGGGAGTCATCTCAATTATCACCAGTAAAGTATGGAGTACCACAAGGATCTGTCCAAGGTCCTCTATTATTTTCATTATATATGTTGCCCCTTGGTAATATTATTAGAAAATACGATTAGTTTCCATTGTTATGCTGATGACACTCAACTATATATCTCAACAAAACCAGATGAAACCTCTAAACTATCTAAGCTAACAGAGTGTGTTAAAAATATAAAAGATTGGATGACCAGTAATTTTCTCCTATTAAATTCAGATAAGACAGAGATATTAATTATTGGACCTAAAAACAGTACACCGAATCTCTTGGATTACAATTTGCAACTAGACGGATGTAATGTTACTTCCTCTACAGTTAAAAATCTGGGTGTTATATTAGACAGCAACCTATCTTTTGAAAATCATATTTCCAATGTTACAAAAACAGCATTCTTCCATCTTAGAAACATTTCCAAGATACGGAACATGTTAAGTGTTTCTGATGCAGAAAAGTTAGTTCATGCATTCATGACCTCTAGACTGGACTATTGTAATGCACTGCTAGGTGGTTGTCCTGCATCTTCAATAAACAAGCTACAGGTAGTACAAAATGCTGCTAGAGTCCTTACCAGGTCAAGAAAATATGATCATATTACTCCAATTTTACAGTCTCTGCACTGGCTACCTATTAAGTTTCGTATCAGTTACAAAACATTATTACTTGCCTATAAGGCCCTAAATTATTTAGCTCCTGCTTACCTAACTAATCTTCTATCACGCTACAATCCAACCCGCTCCCTAAGGTCGCAAAACTCTGGACTCTTGATAGTACCTAGGATTGCAAAGTCCACTAAAGGAGGTAGAACTTTTTCATATCTGGCTCCTAAGCTCTGGAATAGCCTTCCTGATAACGTTCGGGGTTCAGAAACACTCTCTCTATTTAAATCTAGATTAAAGACACATCTCTTTAGCCAAGCATTTATATAATGCATCTCACAATCTTGTACTGCCAGTCTATCTGAACAAATGCACATTATTATGCTTTAGCTTGGGTTATACTGATAATTTCATCCAGGGTTATTCCTGGATGGAACAACTGCTACGCTAATTGTCTTACTGTTTCTATGTTTCTGCCACGGTAGCTAGGAATTACACAAGCTTCAGTCTGGATCCAACCCTTAAACGATCTGAGATGACCGAACACCTGAGAAGAGACGATGACAACCCCTCGGAGGACCTCAGAGGAAGCCAACCATCAGCGATTATACTGACTTAACCAAAGTCTGCCATAAATGGAGGATCAGCACCTGGAGACAACCTCTACAGCCTTGACCGTCAGCGGAGTCTAGGACACATGGATGAGCCCCAGAGACAGATCTCCAGTGAGAACCTCGTCACCTAGACATCCATCGGGGAAAGACCCCTGGAACCAGTGGACCACTTACACTCTGACTTTGCTGCAGTTGGAACAAACTACTGATTCGTCTGGCCGGAGGGGAACTGGCCCCCCGACTGAGCCTGGTTTCTCCCAAGGTTTTTTCTCCATTCTGTCACCGATGGAGTTTTCGTTCCTTGCCGCTGTCGCCTCTGGCTTGCTTAGTTGGGGACACTTCATTTCCAGCAATATCATCGACTTGATTGCACAGATATTATTTAAACTGAACTGAGCTGGACAATGCCATTACTAAATTCAATAATGAAATGCATTCAGCTGATAATTGAGTGTTAAATCCTGTCATTTTACATTATAGACACAATTTGCCTATTTTGATATTTTGCAGTGCTTTGTTACAATTTGTATTGTTAAAAGCGCTATATAAATAAAGGTGACTTGACTTGACTTAAAACATTAATTATTCTCCATCATCCGAATTGCTGCTATGTGTACATACCCGGTACAACCTGTTTGCACATTCTTCTTGCACATCCCTGTTTATATTATTATTTATTAAGTTTATTTATTATTATTTATAGACATTAAACCTGTTACGAATCCAGCGTCCTGCCGGCGGGACACCTAGAGTGGTTAGGGGTAAAGTCGTCAGACACAAAAACTCAAAAACAAAAAGCTGAACATGTCATATATCATTGCAAACCATTTTAAGATACAATCAACACAGCAGGTACAATCTGTGTATTTGACAGACCACCAACAACCAAATAAACAACAACAAATCTGCAGGAACTCACCTATGAAGCCTCCTGACAGTCCACTGATCAATAAAATGTCAACATAAATGGTGTTGTTACACTGTAAAGGGTCCAGGCTTTCCAATTCAGTGCAATATTTAGTCCATAACACATGCATTTGTTAATAAACATCCACGGAATGTAGCAGTATCATTTCAAATTAGCAGACAAAGCTATCAATTCTTCTGTGTTTTACATAATGTAGCGTTTTCACATTTTCACACGTTTTTTAAACATAGATGATTTTCTGATGTCAAAATGGCCGCTAAACTCTGCCCTTTTGATTGACACCTTATTTGAGCCAATAGGTGCATCTTAGAGGGGTCTACAGTCAGCGGTAGCCAAAGAGCATCCAGCATTGGAGATGGGGCCACCCTATTTTGATATGCAAATGACTGTCATATCTGATAGCCAATGAGCTTCTGAACAAATTAATTTGATGCATTAGGCAATCGGCTCAAGTTAGCATGCTCTGAAGTTTGCGCGCAGAGGTTGAAGTGGCCCACGCGTCCATGTGCGTAAACATGCGCTCCAGGAGAGTTTACAGTTAAACAATCATTATAGGATAATTATGGCAAAAAGAGAGAACGAGAACGAGAAAAAACTAACTTTGATGTTGTTGAACAATGTGCTCAGCATGCCAGAGATTTTTGCTTTCTCCTTTTTTTCCAAAGCGCTCGGGCGGTTGCGCTCCGGAGGCGTTTGTCGTTGCTAAGCAACCATCAGCTGCGCTCTCCGTTACAAGAAGGTGCGGTGCGCTTGCGGCATTCTGAAAAGTTGAGATGTTTTTATCTCGATGCGGCGCGGTCGCGCCTGGAAAAAACGAGCGCGTCGCACCGCGACCGCGTCGCACCGCGACCGCGTCGCTTCCATTATGAGCGCGCATACCGCGCTTCTACATTTGAAATAACGATCTTCAGCGCGCAAAAGGCGATATGTGGCGGCCCCTAAACCTGTATGTGTGTAGAGGGGCGCTGTGACTACCTATCACAGAACGCAGACACAGTCAGCTACCCAATGAGAATTTTTATTCAATCTGAGCACAGATATTGACTCGTATTACTCTTATGATACTCATACTCGGCAAAAGTGCTTTATCCGTACCGGATACTCGTTTCAGCCGAGTATCCGGCTCAACTCTAATGTATACATTATACAAGTTTCACTTTTTGAATGGAATTAGTGAAATAAATCAACTTTTTGATTATATTCTAATTATATGACCAGCACATGTATTATACATATAATTATGTATCTTATACATATTATACAGTATATGTTGAGGAATGTGTTTGTTTTGAGATCTTTCTGCTAACTTACGGTGTGAGTTTGTTTGTCTGCGGCGCGCATGCTATGTGGTTTATGAGGACACAAATGTGTATAATGAAATGGGTATGACAGGTAATACAAGGAGAAGGTGATTTATGAGGACATTTTCAGTGTCCCCATAATTAAAAACGCGTATAAATCATACAGAGTGCATTTTATGTGGGGAAAGTAGAAATGCAGTCTCCTGTGAGGGCTAAGTTTAGGTGTAGGGTAGGTCTAGGGCAATAGCACATACAGTTTGTACAGTATAAAAACTATTACGCCTATGGAGAGTCCCCGTAAACCAAAAAACAACAACATGTGTGTGTGTGTGTGTGAAAGAGAGAGAATGTGTGTGTGTGTGTGTAAGAGAGTGTGTGCTTGTGTGAGTGTGAGTGTTTGTGTGAGTGTCTGTCTCTGTGTGTGTGTGTGTGTGTGTGTGTGAGAGAGTTTGTGTGTGTTTGTGTGAGTGTCTGTCTCTGTGTGTGTGTGTGTTTTGATGTATTCCTGTTAACTTTTTTATATTACAGACAGTCATCGGACATTGAATCGAATAAAGTCTGGGAGCCAGTCAGCAAAAAGCCATATACTAAGGGACATGATGAGAGCAAAAAATTGTCAAAAACACAATAATCAGAATCAGAAGATCTTTATTACAAGTATGTTTAAACACACAGGAATTTATCCTGATGACAGGAGCTTCCAGTGCAGAAGAAAATACAGACATAGTGCAGATATGCATGATAGTACAGACATACATAGGAATAACACAGATGGAATGGAATATAACACCAATTTAAGAAAAATAACAGAAATTAAATTATATACTATGTACATAAATATAAATATTGGGAAAAATGCAATTAGATTAGAAATTATTAATATATATTTTATTTACAAGTGTACACATTTTGGATGCTATGTGTACATGTCACTATAATATGTTTATGCTTCAGTTACTATGTGTCAGCAATTATTGACAGTGAATCTGGATGAGAAATTGAATAGCTCTAAGTGTATTTCATTAGAGCCCACACTTATGACTGTACATTAAAGCATTCAAGAATTACAGTATTTTATGTGTCGTTGGTTACAAAGGGTAATTTGGAGTCTCAGAGTGTGTTTTTTTTGGGAAGCGCCTAGACATAAACTTAGATAAACGTGTGTAAAACACTCATTTTATAATATATTTATCAAATGGGACATTTGGCTTGGTAAGGCTTCATTCTGTAATCCCATTGTATTTTCCACCTCATAGCTCCCAGCTATAGTCATCTGCAGGCTTCTATTTACAAAAAAATGTAGGCAGAATTTTTCTTTTTCAGTGTGTTCAAAGTGCTAATACTCAATATGACTGTTGATAAACAAACCCCAGAGTGTCACCTTTCAAAAGAAACAAAAACCATGCATATAATCGAAATGGTTCAAGAACAGCATGCAATTTACTTTGGGTATGACTTTTCTAGGCGTTTTAGGCTAATTTTACAGGAATCGTAAGAACATGAAAGCATGGATCCATCCTGCATTGTCTCAACGGTTCAGGCTGGTGGTGGTGCTGTAATGGTGTCGGGGATATTTTCTTGGCACACTTTGGGCCCCTTAGTACTGATAGAGCATCGTTTAAATGCCACAGCCTACCTGAGTATTGTTGCTGTCCATCCCTTTTGACTACAGTGTTCCCATCTTCTGATGGCTACTTCCAGCAGGATAATGCACCATGTCACAAAGCTCAAATCGTCTCAGACTGGTCTCTTGAATATGGCAACGAGTTCACTTTACTCAAATGGCCTCCACAGTCACCAGATCTCAATCCAATAGATCACCTTTGGGATATGGTGGAACGAGAAATTTGCATCTTGGATGTGCAGCCGACAAATTTGCAGCAACTGAAATCATGTCAATATGGACTAAAATCTCTGAGGAATGTTTCCAACACCTTGTTGAATCTATGGCACGAAGAATTAAGGCAGTTCTGAAGGCAAAAGGGGGTCCAACCGGTACTAGCAAGGTGAACCTAATAAAGTGGCCAGTGATTGTGTGTATATATATATATATATATATATATATGGAGACGGTCAGAGTGTTTTCGCTCAGCTAACAGAAATTTAATCTGGGCTAGGATGGAAAAAGTATCTCATGCTTGTACATTGTGCATGGCCACTCTGCAAAAGGATGATGGGCATGACTGCTACCCTTCCTGCCTAGGCTTGGGACACCTGAAACAGGGCCTCACAGAGTATGCCTGCATGAACTGCAGAGTTAAGTCAAGTCAAGTCACTGTTATTTGTATAGCACTTTTAACAATGAAAATTGTGTCAAAGCAGCTTTACATCAGCTTGATATAAACCTGGGTGGCTTTTCATCAGCTTTACAGTATTTAGATGGGGAAGTAATGTGTCAAAATAGTGTCATTCTCATCTGGCCAGACAAAATCATCAGTTTAAACCTAGGCTGCAGCAGAGTTAGATTGTGCAAAAGACTCATCTGGTTCATGTGGTCTTGTCCCGATGGCCAGCTATGAGACAGGGTCTTCACTGGTGATCAGTTTCTGGGGCTCATCAAGTTGTCCTGGTCTCCGCTAACATTCAGGGCTGTAGAGGTCATCTCTAGGTGCCTATCCACCATCAAATCTGGATACGGACTGGATTCGGGTGGCTGCAGTGTCCATCTGATCTTGATACAGTCTGGATCTGGGTGACTACGGTGACCTCGGAATAAGAAAGAAACAGATTAATGTTAGCGTATATGCCATTCTTCTAATGGTGTAACTAGTACATCAGGTGTTTTGAGAAGTGTTCCCGGTTTCGGTTGACCTAATTCATGCAGCTTAACAATCCTTTAACAGATTTGAATTATAGAAATGCAATTGTGTATTATGTGTAAGCCAGGTAAAAGAGATGGGTCTTTAATTTAGATTTAAACTGACAGAGTGTGTCTGCTTCCTGAACAGTGTTAGGTAGATTGTTCCAGAGTTTGGGCGCTAAATTGGAAAACAATATCTCGCCCACAGATGATTTTGACATTCTAGGTATTATCAAATGGCCAAAGTTTTGAGATCACAGCGGACATGAAAGACTATACTGGGATAAGAGCTAACTCAAATACTCGCTTTCCTGTAGCTCAACTGGTAAAGCATGGTGTTAGCAACGCCAAGATCATGGGTTGGATTCCCAGGGAAAGCAAGAGCTGATTCAATGTAGAAACTGTAACTTGAATGCAATGTAAGTCGCTTTGGATAAAAGTGTCTGCTAAGTGCATAAATGTAAATACTGATGTTCCAAACCATTCAGGGCCTTATAGTAAATTAGTAAGATCTTAAACACCATATACAGTTTAATAGGGAACCAGTGCTGTCTTGACAGAACCAGGCTAATGTGGTCATACTTCCTGGCTTTATTAAGAACCGTAGCTGCTGCATTTTGAACCAGCTGGAGGTTGTTTATTAAAAGCGCAGAGCAACCACCCAATAAAGCATTACAATAATCTAATAATAATTAATAATTAAGCACAAATGAGCTTTATTTGTCACATACACAATTAACCACAGTATAACCAGCAGTGAAATGTGTTCTCTATATTTAACCCATCCAAGTGCACACACACTTGGAGCAGTGGGCAGCCGACACTGCGGTGCCCAGAGAGCAGTTGGGGGTTCGGTGCCTTGCTCAAGGGTCTCACCTCAGTCGTGGACAATTCCTGACAGAGTCGAGATTCGAACCCACAACCTTGGGTTACAAATCCGACACTCTATCCATTAGAGCCACGACAAAGGGAAGAGCGCCTGTCCAGCAACCCCCCACTAATGCAAAAGGCCAGGGATGCAGGACATGAAGGTCTGCGCCAGAATTTTTTTTCTTCATCAGCAGCTCAGTTACTGGGAAACAACAACTTGTTGTTGTTCCCACAAGAGTGTTAAATCTTGTCATTTTACATTATTGACACCATTTTCCTATTTTTCCTATTGTGCAGTTGCTTTGTTACAATTTGTATTGTTAAAAGCGCTATATAAATAAAGGTGACTTGACTTGACTTGATTTGTAATAGTTTGTGGTAGGTTTGTCATATCTAATGTAGATGTCACATTGGTTCTACTGTGGTGCTAGATGGAAGATCATGGGCCCACCCAAACTGCTATGTTTTTATCTTCTGGAGACAAAACTGATATTGCGCAATTTCAAAAACTAAAACCTTTCCTGGTGTTAATGCTAAAAGGCAGTCAGGATGAGAACACAGAAAAATCTCTAAACATTTACTTGTGTCTGTTGTATGTACACAAAAGAGAGAACAAACAACTAACTGAGCAATTTAAGACTATTATATCGTACCAAAATAAATGTTTTGGGATATTTCACACAATGAGTTCAGTAATATCAGCAGTCTGTCATAATTTTGCAAGTTGGCAACATTAGCACTTATTTGCAAACAGGGCTTGACATTAACATAGAATTGTCCCGTATTTAAGGCATATGAATGGTATTCTACATTACATCAATATGAGCGTGGTTTGTCCCATTTTTATTTAATTCATTTTATTGAAAAATTTGGCAGCCGCTACTGCCAGTCATTTGACCGTTTCTTTATTTTTTAAGAGTCTAAAAAATATTTTATGGATTTTTCTTAGATTACTACTGATAAATTAAATAAAGTGATATCACTAAACAGTGTACAGAAGAACAATGTCCTTTTACAGATTTTTACTATATCATTATGATCAAACACATTCAATAAAGTGCTAAGAGTAAAATACGGGCTATATTCCAGTTGTGTGGTTTATATTAATAATCAGAGGTGTGAAGTAGCGAATTACAAATAACTCACGTTACAGTAATTAAGTAGTTTTTATCAGTAATTGTACTTTTATGAGTAGTTCAAAAATGGTGTACTTTTACTTGAGTACATGTTAAGTGATGCATCTGTACTTATTAGGGCTGTAACGATACACCAAACCCACGATTCGGTTCGTATCACGATTTTTGACCCACGATTCGGTTTGTATCACGATTTTTTCGTGGGGGGTGGGAGAAAAAAAAAGAAAGATTTTTAAAACAATATTTTTTATTAAATAACATTTTAAAAATCTTTATAAACTGAACACCAAATAACAAGATTAACTATGCAAATTATTAACAATATAAATAGTAGGGATGTGCATTTTAAGCAAAAGTAATATTCGATAATCGCTGGGTATTATTCGATTACTATTCGAAAATTGCACCCCTCGCGTGCATGTACCCACCCACCCACGCACACACACATACACAGAGAGAGAAGGAGAGAAACTATTCAGGCTTTTAATCTGTAAGATAACAGTTTTATTAATTAGAGAATAGTCTATCTTAACCTGAGACAATTAATGGTCATAACTTATGATTGCTGAAACATATTAATATAACATAACCGAATGAGGCATTTATTAACAGAACAGTCCGTCGATTATCAACTGCTCATAAGGTTAGGACATTTATATTTTAAAAATGAGCATGAACATTCATAAAAAGGCGTAACGTTTGATTAATTAATTAATGAATATTAGGCTTAAAACATATTACGCTAAACAGAATATCATTCTTAAAACATTACGCGCTAAAACATATTTTGAACAACCTGAATGACGGCACTTATTATGTGAACATTAATTTTATCGTCTGTCATAACAATAACATATTTCATATAGGTTATTGATGAGCAAATCATTTATTTGAATTAGCCAGAGTTAGAGAGAGAGGTATGAAAGTTGCACGTACATGTGCACCTGCATCTCTGCGTCTCTCTCTACAAGCAATGAGGCTTAGTTACTTTAAAAACGATTTTACCTCCTCATTGCAGAGAAATATAATGTTGCGAGTCAGTAGCCTATTGAAGCTATTTTACTAAGAAAAAGTTCCGTGCGTAGTTTGTGAGGCTGCGCGATCTCTGATATCTGTGCAATAATGTGTGCGCTGCGTCTATGAAAGCAGCGTAGCCTGCATATAGTTTTGGTTTAGCTACAAACTCGAGCCCAGCTATCCATTACAGTTTTTGCCTGTTGCTTGAACACATTTTGCAAAACTTCGCTCATTGTGCCAAAACTCTAAACACAAGTAAACATGACACAACACTGGGAAATATACCATTCACATCTGTGCCAAATTGAAACTCTACTCTCAAAACCTAAACTCTGCTATCAAAACCTAACATTCCTTTGTCAAAATGTAACTCTGTTGACAAAATGACACATACTTGCATCATATGCAAACACTTTCAGATCAGGGGGAACACAATAGTCTACTTTATATAAAACACTGCAGTCTTTGATTTTCATTGTTTATTCAGAAGGCATATTTTCAGGAGACACATTTTCAAACAACCAAAAAAGCAAATAGGCCTACTCAATATTGTACATTGCAGCACTGTACATTGCAGTACCATGAATTCAGATAAAGCAAAAAAAAAAAAAAAAAAATACAGTAATAGAAAAAACACTATACCGTAAACACAAAAAATCATGACAATTGTGCATACGTGGGCTCATGGATCCCGCCGTCTGTTGGGGTCTGGCCACAGGACCTCATCGACATCGCAAGCAATGTCTTCTCCCACTAGGCACCGGGGAAAATATCCTCTTGCATGTCGAAACCATCCATGGATTGCTGTCACCTGAATGTCGCCGCAGGCCTGTTCCATTGCCTGCAGAAGAGGCATGTGGTTGGCGGTCATATACACGCCATCTCCAAGCCGAAAAAAATTCCTCTATAGGGTTTAAAAATGGTGAGTAAGGGGGCAAGTATACCACTTCAAATTGATTGTGGTTGGTGAACCAGGCCTGGACCAGAGCAGCCCGATGGAAACTGACATTATCCCATATCACCACAAACCTGGGCTGATCTGGTCTGTTCTGTACAACTATATTATGGAGAGCATCTAGAAATGTGAGTATATGTTGGCTATTGTATGGACCTAGTTTTGCATGATGATGCAGAAGCCCTCGAAGGCTTATGGCGGCACACAATGTGATATTTCCCAGCTGCCCTGGGACGTGCACAATTGCCCTTTGGCCAATTACATTACGACCCCGTCGTCTTGTTTTGCTCAGGTCGAATCCAGCTTCATCAATGAAAATGAATTCATGAGGCTGTGCAGCTCCATCCATGGCCAAGATTCTCTGTAAAAAAAAAAAAGAGAACATATTACTGTACTACAGTGCTACACATACAGAACCCTCACCCCATCACACAGGTACCTGTGTAGCTCTCAGAATGGATCCATGTGGTACTGATATGGTACATATTCAGCTGCTACTGGATTTCACCAATACTGTATTGTAAATGTAAAGGACAGTTACACTTACCCGTACATATTCAGCTCGAAGTCCTTTGACCCTGTCACTGTTCCTCTCAAATGGGACTCTGTAGAGCTGCTTCATGGTGATGCTGTGTTTTCCCAAGATGCGTCTGATGGTGGTGATGCTCACATGGTTTATGTTGTTGAACACTTGCCTGTCTGCAAGTATTTTCTGTCGTAGCTGGTGGAGACGGATGGCATTGTCTGCCCTCACTAGGTCCACAACGGCAAGTTCCTGCTGTTGTGTGAACAGGCGCTTGGCGTCCTCCCCAGAAGGTCTTCGAGTCATTCTAGAGAAATACAACCACATATTGTCATCGGTTTGCTTATTTTTCTTACAGTACTTTACTGTATATATTGTATCATCCACTGTACAACACTGTACTTCAATATAAGTAATCATGGTATGTTTCCCAAAACTACCACTTTGGCTGCAAAAGGAGCATTAGCACCCTGCAATACCCTGTACACTTGATATGGTAATGTGATATACTGTAGAACAGTGCTATAAAAACCATCTGAGTAGAGTAGAAGGTAGAGAGGTGAAGACATACCTGTATTCTAGTCGGAATGTTCTTATTACAGATGCCACTGTGAAGCGGCTTAGATGTGGGTGGACTCTCTGCCCAGCTTCCCTCATAGTCAGGCCATGGTTGATGACATGGTCCACCAAAGTTGCTCTTATATCATCAGAAATATGGGTCCGTGCATGGCCTCTTCGACCTCCTCCTCCTCCTCCTCCTCCTCCTCCTCCTCCTCCTCCTCCTCCTCCTCCTCCTCCTCTTCCTCTTCCTCCTCCTCTTCCTCTTCCTCTTCCTCTTGCTCTCCCTCCATCCATGCTTGCAAAGTTCTTGAAATGGCTAAACTGAGGGCTTTTGTAGTAGGCTAATTGGTGTTCAGTTTTGCAAGTAAGTGCCTTCAGGTGTGTATTTGAGTGGTTGCAATTACCCGATGTGTTTTGTATTTTGGATACATGTGTTTTCCAAATGGCACCCTGAGATTTCATTTTGAACGAAGTGTCTTATGTATGAAATAGAGTGTAGTATGCAGGACCATGTGTGTTAAAGGAGTAAGTGTGTTGCATAATTGCAACTAGAGTGCAAAGCAGCGCTTTTGTTTAAGGTATGAGTACATGTGTTTGAGGTATGGTAACAAAAGCTTCAAGTTGTGTTACTTTAGTCTAAGCATGGGTCTATAGTGTTCAAGCAACGGGCAAAAACTGTAAATATTAACGCGGCCCGAAACCCGAAAGGGAAGCAGACCTCTCTTGTGAACAGCCTGAATGACGGCGCTTATTATGTGAACATTATTTTAACGTCTGTCTTTATAACAATAACTTATTTCATATATTAAATGAACATGTTCACATGCTCTGGAAGAAGACGGAGAGCAATCTGTTCACAATTAGTCCGGGAACTTTTAATTGAACTAGGGAATGAATATAGATCCCTGCAGTTTATCAGAATTCGCCGCCGAGTCCGACCAGAGCCCGTGTCTTTCTCTCTCTCTCCCCAACAATATAAATGTGCTTTTCATTAAAATAGTTCCGTTTGGTTTTAATAGCAAAGTGGTCATTAATTTGTTTAGTTTTTATTAATTTAATTCAGAAATATGATTGGAACATTTTATGTTTGTTAAATTCAAGTTTTAGTTTTTTTTAAATACCAAGCGGCCAGCGCCAGTTTGATTAGTTTATCTTTCTCAAAAAATAAGATTAATGTCATATTTTAAGAATAAAGTATTGATTACAATAATAAAATCATGTTACATTGCGTGAAGTTAAAGTGAAAATTACACCTGTATAATCCGCCAATAAAAAATAAAGTCTGTGGCATCCAACCTGTCATTCTTCACATTTAACACGAAAAAGAGCACAAATATTTTTTACATAAATATTTATGGTTATCAACCAGTGGAATATTACATTATTCATTCTACAAATAATTTGAATGCAGGGAGCTCGTCACGACTTCATAAGTGGGAAACAGGATGTTTCTGATAGCACGTGAAGGTGGCAGAGAAGTGCTCTGGCTCAGCGCGGGGAAAATCTGTGCAACTAGCTCAACTTTCGCAGGCAGGCGTCACATGATTGGAAAGGTAGTCACGGGTGTGTCGCGATTCTCCCTTATCACACCGCGACACAGGATCGTGGATCTGAGTGTCGCGATTTCGGTTTCATATCGTGTATCGTTACAGCCCTAGTACTTATACTCTGCTATTTTCCTCGGTTTGTGGTCGTTACATGCTTATTTTAATTATTTGTGTCCATCAACATGACTGGATAGAGAGAGAGTAATCTGTCTCGTGACTTTCGTCAAATCAAATTGTGCATAGAAAACTTTAACCGCCAACTGCTTTTTATCATGGCTGCTGGAAGTGCATTCTTCAGGCATCAATTCAGTCGAGTTATCAGCATCTTCCTCTAATATGTAAAGGTAAAATTCGGATTTCTGCTCACAAAATGATCTGTGTATATGCTTGCCTATCTATAAGGCCTGAGATTTGTTGTGAGGTACAGTCCTGCAAGTGCCACGTTCGGTATAATTCCCACTCACTTAGAGACACGCGATGTACGCTGCCTCGTCTCTCCCTCGCTTGTGTTCTGCAGCAGTCATTTTGATAACTCGTTGTTGCTTGTTGAACTTGTTGAAAGCGTGTGATGCTTGCTGTAAGAAAGTGTTTTCGAAATATTAAAATGCTTGGAAATAATGTACTCAAACTGAGGACCAATATGCACCTTATTGAAATGAACCGTGGTGTTAATATACTGCTTCTGTGTCAGCGCGTGATGTAATGAAACGTCTAGGTTACGTGAGTAACCCCCGTTCCCTGATGGAGGGAACGGAGACGTTATGTCATGACGACATAGGGGATTTACCTGGAAGCCCCAATCATCTCTGACTTTAAGAGAAAACGCCAAATTAAATTGGCTAGTAGATTTTGCATACCTGAGCCGCTCCCCGTGCATACGGGTATAAAAGGGCGACAGGTGCATCCACTCATTAGGTTTTACGCTGAGGAGCCGAGAACGAGTCCCTGGCAACCAGCGATGGTTCAAGATTGTGGCATGGGGACATAACGTCTCCGTTCCCTCCATCAGGGAACGGGGGTTACATATGTAAACTAGACATTCCATATCTGTCGGTCACTACGAGTTGTTAGAATTTGACGTTGTGTGGATGTTTCCATTATGATGTTTACATGACATAGGGTTTTGGTCGCCATACCTGACATCTAAACATAAGTTTTTGACATCAATATGACATTGGCTTAAGACGTTGTCTCGACATTGGATTTTAGTTAGTTGATGCCAAAATCTAAAATTAACAAAAGATCAAAGTCAAATGATGTTAGAATTTGATGTTGTGTGGATGTTACCTTTATGACGTCTAGGAGACATTCAATTTTTGTAGCCATACCTGACGACTAAATATCAGTATTTGACGTCAAAAGGACATTGGCTTGAAACGGTTGCTCGACGTTGGATTTAGTTTTTATTAACACACAACCTAAAAACAACAAAATATTAACGTCCGCTGACGTCTTGGACGTCAAATTAACATTGTCATTAGATATTGGCTTGGCATTGAATTTTAGTTAGTTGATGCCAAAACCTAAAACTAACAAAAGATCAACGTCAAATGATGTTATAATTTGACGTTGTGTGGACGTTACCATTATGACGTCTAAGAGACGTTGGGTTTTGGTTGCCATACCTGACGACTAAATATCAGTATTTGACGTCAATGTGACGTTGGCTTGAGACGTTGGCTCGACGTTGGATTTTGGTTAGTTAATGCCACAACCTAAAACTAACTAAAGATCAACGTCAAATGATGTTAGAATTTGATGTTGTGTGGACGTTACCATTATGACGTCTAGGAGACTTTAAATTTTTGTAGCCATACCTGACGACTAAATATCAGTATTTGACGAAAAAGTACATTGGCTTGAAACGGTTGCTCGACGTTGGATTTTGGTTTATTTACAACACAACCTAAAAACAATAAAATATCAACGTCAGCTGACGTCTTGGACGTCAAATTAACATTGTCATTAGACATTGGCTCGGCATTGAATTTTAGTTAGTTGATGCCAAAACCTAAATCTAACAAAAGGTCAGAGTCAAATGATGTTATAATTTTACATTGTGTGGACGTTCCCATTATGACGTCTACAAGATGTTGGTTTTTGATTGCCATACCTGACGACTAAATACCAGTCTTTGACGTCAATGTGACATTGGCTTGAGACGTTGGCTCGACGTTGGATTTTGGTTAGTTAATGTCACAACCTAAAACTAACTAAAGATCAACGTCAAATGATGTTAGAATTTGATGTTGTGTGGACGTTACCATTATGACGTCTAGGAGACTTTAAATTTTTGTAGCCATACCTGACGACTAAATATTAGTATTTGACGAAAAAGTACATTGGCTTGAAACGGTTGCTCGACGTTGGATTTTGGTTTATTTACAACACAACCTAAAAACAATAAAATATCAACGTCAGCTGACGTCTTGGACGTCAAATTAACAAATTAACATTGTCATTAGACATTGGCCTAACATTGAATTTTGGTCATCTGACGTGGCAACCTAAATCTAACCTAATATTAACGTCATATGACATTGTGTGCCTTCTGGGATGGGTTATAGCAACTTTAACTCAAGGGTACAAGCTGCAGTTCAGACGGTGGCCTCCCTCTTTCAACTGGGTCAAGATGACCACAGTTTCCGATCCCAACAACGCAAATTCCTTAAGGTGAGAAATAGCACAACTCCTAGAGAAGGGTGCCATCGAACCAGTAAAGTGGTCAGAATGGCTCGGTGGGTTCTACTCAGTATACTTCATAATTCCAAAAAAGACGACGGGGTAAGGCCCATACTCGAACTTCGCTCCCTCAACAAGTTTCTGAAGAGATTACCATTTCGCATTTTGCGAGTGACCGATGTTCTCCAGGCAGTCAGGCAACAGCACTGGTTCTCCAAAATATACTTACAGGATGCCTACTTCCATGTTCCAATTACTCCACAGCACAGGCAATTCCTCCGCTTTGCATTCCAGGATCAAATCTATCACTTCCGAGTGCTTCCATTACTTTTTTTCTCTATCCCCACGAGTCTTCACCAGGTGGTGATAGAGAAAATCTAATGCAGTTAGAATGCAGTTCAGCCATGCTCTACAGCAGGGCACCACCACGTCCCATTTCAGGGCTATTGCATAGGGGGTCTCCCCATTCAAATAAGTTGGAAGAGTACGGTTTTGGGCAGGATCCCCATCCCGCTTACCTGCTATTTGCCCATTTCCCATACGCTTTGGCACACGGACCCCCGTCCCACTTACCTGCCATTTTTTGATTTCCCATCCAGGTCAGCATGCTGACCACTGCTGACCACTACATGGCCCCGCCCATTTGTGTCCATTTGCAACCTATTAAATGGGAGCATTATAATAGGTTAGTGGGATAAATTAATAAGTGAATCCTTACCCATCTTCAAGAAATGGCTAAAAACACATCTCTTCCATCTTTATTTGAACCTCTAAATCTAGCACACTCTAATCTAATTTTATATTATCTAATCTCTCTTCTTTTTATTAAAAAAACACACACACACACATTTGACCCTCTATCAATTGCATATTCATTCTCTAACTGCTAGCTTTTCTTGTAAAACTAACATTAGGTTTCTTTTTTGTATATTTTATATACTCGTTTTCTTAAAAAAAACCTTCATACGTTAGGCTAACCAAGACTTGTAATAGCACTTGCATGTTGTTGCTTTTTTGTTGGTTTTGATTTCTCCTATAATTTCCTCATTTGTAAGTCGCTTTGGATAAAGTGTCTGCTAAATAACTAAATAAATACATAAATGTCCACCAAAGTACTAAACCGATCCCATTCAATAGATTGCAAGTGGGATATGTATCCATTTTCAACCTATTGAAAGACATCTCTACAATAAGTTAGTGGGATGATTGTCCACTAAAGTACTAAACCGATCCCATTCAATAGTTTACAAGCGGGATATGTCTCCATTTGCAGCCCATTGAATTGGGGTACTATAATATTTTAGTGGGATAAATTTCAACCAAAATACTAAACTTATCCCATGCAATAGATTGCAAGTGGATATTTGTCCATTTTCAACCTTTTGAATGGGAGCGCTATAATAGGTTAGTGGGATGATTGTCCACCAAAGTACTAAACCGATCCCAATCGATAGATTGCAAGTGGGATGTCTCCATTTGCAAACTATTGACTGGGGCCACTATAATATTTTAGTGGGATAAATGTCAACCAAATTACTAAACTTATCCCATTCAATGGATTGCAAGTGGGATATATGTTCATTTGCAACCCATTGAATGAGATCTCTAGAATAAGTTAGCGGAATGATTGTCCACTAAAGTACTAAACCGATCCCATTCAATAGTTTGCAAGTGGGATATGTCTCCATTTGCAGCCTATTGAATGGGGGCACTATAATATTTTAGTGGGATAAATGTCAACCAAAGGACTAAACTTATCCCATGCAATAGATTGCAAGTGGATATTTGTCCATTTTCAACCTTTTGAATGGGAGCGCTATAATAGGTTAGTGGGATGATTGTCCCACTAACCTATTATAGCGCTCCCATTGATTGTCCACCAAAGTACTAAACCGATCCCAATCGATAGATTGCAAGTGGGATATATCCAATTGTAACCTATTGAATGGGAGCGCTATAATAGGTTACATGTCCACCAATCTGCCAAACCAATCCTATTCAATTACTTGCAAGCGGACACATATCTAATTTGCAATTAATACAATGGGATTGCTATAACAATGTAAATTAATTATTGTCTACTAATCTAGATCCCATTCCCAACCTATTCTTTGGGCCTCAAATAGGGTTGTGGACAGATTCATTTTGGCATGAAACTTGGTGCTGCTGACTCTGGAGGTCTTTATTGGATGATGTGAATATTTAAAAGAGCTAAATTATATAATAAATAAACACTATTCAGCCGGTTGCCACGTGACTCCTCCACTAAGCAATCCCAGATTGCAGACACCATGTCAGGGACAACCTTGCAGACTGTGGAGACACCAACACGGAAGCTGCTGCAGAAGCCCCTCCCATGATGCGAATTCGCGTCTTTTGTGAAGTGAATTTCACGCATGAATGAAGCGAATTTCATGCGCGAATGAAGCAAGTAAACTAAAAATGTTCAAGCGTCCAACTATGCGCGAATAGCGTGATTTATTTTGCGTCTGGTGTGAACGCACTCTGAGTCTCTCTACCTCATTCAAGTATGCGGTCTTATCATTGTTGGAAATGAGGCCCAGAACCACAGTATCATCAGCAAATTTGACAATAGAAGCGGAGCTGTAAGAGGACACACAGTCGTGTGTGTAGAGTGAGTAGATCAGGGGACTCAGGACACAACCCTGTGGGGCTCCTCCATTCAGGAGGACGGCGTTTGACGTGAACTGGCCTACTTTCACCACTTGAGGTCTGCCGGTGAGGAAATCTTGAATCCAGTCACAGAGTGAAGAGCTTAGGCCAAAGTCTGTGAGTTTTAAAGCTAGCTTGATTGGAACTATTGTATTGAAAGCTGAGCTATAGTCAATGAATAGCAGCCTTACATAGTTCCCATTTTCGCTGTCAATGTGTGTGAGGGAAGAGTGCAGGACGAGAGAGATGGCATCGTCAGTAGATCTAAACTAGATCTACATTTAATAATTCAGTATTAAATTTAATTTTGATTTCAAATCTGTAATGAATTATGAAATCAAATTAAACATTTTGAATCCATAAGGATAGCAAGTTACTAATACCTACTGATGTCATTAAAATCATAAGAGCAATTATAATTAAATTAATCTGTACCACCCTAATTACTTACAAATGAAAAACAAAGCAGAGCCCTATTGATAGTTAATGATTAAAATTCAAATGTTGTTGTCATTAGATTATAATAGCAATTGTAATTAATCAGTAAATATTGTTGCAATGTGGAAGCAGGAACTAAAATTTATGTATGAAATTAAATTAATTGTTAATAAAACTAATCAATACGGCAGTTTAACTGATACAGCCGAAGGGGAAAGGACACCTGTGCTTAAAGAAACAACTATGAAACCACTGACTAACTTCCTATGATAATTAGTTACAGTGCAGAGCAGTGTTTATTAAGCTTGCATTTGTCAACGTCCTTTTAAAGGGAAGGAGAGGGTGAGATAAGACAGGAGAATAATGAATGAGGTAGCAAGTCTTAATGCAGGTTTACATTCCAGATGTAAATAGTTCTAAGTTACTTCAACACTTCAAAATACACTGCATTCAAACCAGTAGGCTACAAAATGATAAGTGATAACCCCTAGCCTTCAATGCTAATAGCTCTGCATAGGCTTCAATGCAAACTCATTAGCTTCAGTTAGCTTAGCTTTGTGCTAGGCAATTATTTACCACCAGCTCAGACTGCGCTTGCGCACTTGAAAGTTATCCCGGAAAAAGTCTCTGAGGACTTCCTGGGTTACAGCTCTTACTATGGTGACATACGGGTAGACATGAGGTTGGCGCCTTTCACACTGCACGATCAAAAAGCACTATTCAGATTATCTTCTTCCAGTGCTCAACAATCTCAACTCACTCAAATAAATTTACAGATTCCCTCCAATAATACAATAAAGTTATTGTGACCTCGCAATAACTTGCATCTTTGCACTTAGTCAGTCTATTTGATAGACAAAAACACCCGTGGATTTTCATCCCAAAATTTCACTTAATCAAGGTTAATAATTCCACCACAGAATGCTTTTGGACACTCCTCTATGAGTGCCACATTCTCAGTTCACTAGCTCAGAGAATTAAATGGCAAATAGCATTAGTTAGCTACTCTTTGCCAAGTACCAGGGGCGATAGCCTAGTTATTTCCACATTGGAACACGCAATGTGGAAATCTAGCTACAAACAATAGGCCTAAAAAGAGATGTAAATGAGGTCTCGGCAGACAATTGATAATCATTTACAGCAGTTCACTTTCCAGACACTAGTTGCACTTCATTCATCCAAAACACACTGTTATGCCATAATAAAAGGTTAAAATCTAACAAAACTCTGTTCCTCTGTCTCTAGAACTATTCTCCAGATAAAATAATAAGACACAACACAATATCTTGGCATTATGAATTATAATTTTAAACAATGCCCGCAGTTATTCTCCACCATTCTGTAATAAATTAACTCAAATTTGATCTTCTTAGGGAATTGGATCTGACCGATCTGTTTCGATTTAGATTTGATAGAACTGATTGAAAATCTATAGTTTACAATTCATCAACTATTCATCCAGCGTCTTAGTCGACTCTGGTGAATTACCAACTCTGATTATCCCATGCCCAACAGTAATAACACAACACTGGTATTTTAGTTATTTGTGAGCAAGGTAACAAGATCTGGGCAAATGTTTACATTTAAAATACAAAACACACGACACTGCTTCTTTATATATGAAACATGAGTTTATTGGAGCTATTCTAACACATTAAACTAAACTAACACATGGAACTAAATCAATTAAACTCTCTCTCACACAAACAAACACACACACACACACACACACAAATTATTGCGATTGAAGGAAGTCCCAACCATCTAGTAAGTGATTCGCTACTAGTTCTTTAGCCCATGACCTGAGAAAATTCATAAAGCAGAGACTTGGCAAGAATTTATCACCAGTTTTCAAGCAAGAGCGGATACTTTGTTTGCTACTTGCGTTTGAGTTCAGCTGACAGCGAGCTTCCTTGATGGCTTGCCTGAGAAAGCACATATAGACACTTTGTGGACAAAAGCCCATTAAAATAGGTTGCCATTGTATGCATTGGAGGTGCGATGGACCATAGGCCAGAATTGGCGTACATTTACCACTTTTGTAGTATGCAAACAGGCATTTCCACCTTACCCCGGGTCTGCAGACCCCAACACACTGACCCTGGAATAGGAGCGCTTTGGACACCACTAGGGTTCCCCTTTGAGCTACTCCCCCAATGTCCCTAGGCCTACTAAATATCTATTTGAATCTTATTATGTGGTGTAATTGGCTAGCAGTGCCCAAAATCCTTCTAAACATCCCTTTTCCCTACTAGTGAATGGTGACTGGGTTAGTGACCAATCAAACTTCCCTGCTGTTTGTCCATTTGCCTGCCAATCTCTGGAGTGACTGGTCCCGCTTACCTCCTAAATGTCCATTTGCCCCCTAAATTTGTGTTTTACCCGGCCAAATCCCTACTATACATCCAATTTACCAACTAGATGCATGTAGTGGTCAGTGGGGGGGATTGACCAGTCCCGCTTACCTTCTATTTGTCCACTTCTCAACTATACTTGGTGGAAACAGGGCCTTCTGAGGGTCCAGCTTGGGTCTATGTTCTTTTGAGGCTGGCGGAGAGCCCCCTAGTTGTCCACAGGACTGCTATTTGTCCATTCCAGGAACGTAATTTTTTTTGCCGTTTTGGCCTGAAAACGTGACGGGGCACACGCCCGCGACCCGCTTACCATTGCCTACTTTGGCCGGTTTTTGACATCCAAGCTAATTTCCTCAGATCGACCTGTGCTTTCTGTACAGTGCTCAGGAGTGTTCCCCTGAAACCCTTGTCAAATTTGGGCATGCCTGTACACTTCTAAGAAAATCCCACTCAATCGATTTGAATGGGGTTACCATAGTAACTTTGTGGACATGGCTTAGAAAGGTCTGATTGACCCGAGTGCACCTTCTACATATCGACATGGTCCCCTCAAGCGGGCAGAAATGTTTGGTGACCCTACTACCTCCTTTAGGGTCAAAAGGTCAAAAAAAGGACTGTCCGCCAAACTGCTACATGATTAGTTAGCGAGTGGGACGTCTCCCGTTCAGAGACAACAGGTCGTAGGACCTCAAGATTCGTGATTCTGGTTAAGTAAGGGCCCCTGATGCACGGCCCCGAACCACGGACATTGTGGTTCATTATGGTTCAACCTAGGACATTGCAGACAAAATTGGCCTTTCCCAACATAAAAGTCTCAAAAGAGTCTTGTTGTGTATAAGGCCGAGAGGCCTGCAGCAGAGATTTTGTGAAAGAGCCAAACAACATTTATTTCGCTTTAGAACCCGGGCCCTCAGTATGTCATTCAGGGGGACCCCAGGGGCCCCACATTTTCCCCTTCTAGGAAAATCCCACTCTCCACCTATTTGAATGGGTTAACCATAGTAACTTCGTGGACACAGCTTGGAGAACTCTGATTGACCCAAGTGTGCCATTTAAATATCTTCATAGGCCTCTCGAGTGGACAGAAAAGTTTGGTGACCCTACGACCTCAAAAAAGTGACCGCGTGTCCACCAATCTGCTACACGATTAGTTGGCGAGTGTGACATCCCGTAGGACCTCGAAACTTTGCAGCTTTTACCACCAGAGGCCCCTGAAATGGCCCCCAAAGTTTGGAGCCCTAGCTGCTTTCTAAATATTTTAAGTACGGCTGAGTGTGGGGCTGAAATCGGCCTGTTTCTGAGTCTCTCCCATTGACTTGAATGGCAGAGAGAAAGATGGATCAAAAATAATAAAACATACTTTTTTGGGTGCTAGGCCTTAACCCTCTCTCTACATCATTTAGGGGGCCCTGACTGAGCCCCGTATGACAATTTGGGCCCCTGGGACCCTTCTAAAAAAGTACCACTCTCCACCTATTTGAATGGGCTTACATAGTAACTTCGTGGACATGGCTCAGAAGGGTCCGATTGAGCCGAATTCAAAATATTTGTCTCAAGGGGACCCCTCGGGCAGGCGGAAAAGTTTGGTGGCACAACAACCTTGTTTAGGGGTCAAACAGTCATGTCTGTATTTTTCCCTGAATATTTTTGATGATTTTTAAAAAAAAGGATTTTGGCCCTGTGATGTGTTGTACATGAGATCCCCATGATCAAGCATTGACACACCAAGCCTCTAGCCCCCATATTAATGGTATTATGAATCAAACTGTAAATAAAATCCCACTTGCAACCTATTTAATGGGGACTGGATAGGAGCTTTATGGACATTCATTTTGTATGCATAATAAACATTATTATGATATGCAAATCAAATAAATGGGTCCAACATACTGTGTTGAGTATATGATAGGTGGTTTAAAGGTTGTGGGTTCAATTCCCAGGGAACACACATACTGACAACAAAAATGTATAGCCTGAATAAGTCGCTTTGGATAAAATCGTCTGCTAAATGTAAATGTAAATGTATTCATTAAAACATTTCCTGGATATAATACAATATACAGGTAGTATCCATAAAGCTCCTATTCAGTCGCCATACACTCACCGGCCACTTTATTAGGTACACCTGTTCAATTGATTGGTAATACAAATTGCTAATCAGTCAAACACATGGCAGCAACTCAATGCATTTAGGCATCTAGATGTGGTGAAGACCACTTACTGAAGTTCAAACTGAGCATCAGAATGGGGAAGAAAGGTGATTTAAGTGACATTGAATGTGGAATGTTTGTTGGTGCCAGATGGGCTGGTCTAAGTATTTCTAAAACTGCTGATCTACTGGGATTTTCACACACAACCATATCTAGGGTTTACAGAGAATGGTCCGTAAAAGATAAAATATCCAGTGTGTGACAGTTGTGTGGACGGAAATACCTTGTTGATGTCAGAGGAGAATACGCAGACTGGTTAGAGATGATAGAAAGGCAACAGTAACTCAAATAACCACTCGTTACAACCAAGGTATGCAGAATACCATCTCTGAATGAACAACATGTCGAACCCTGAAGCACATGGGCTACAGCAGCAGAAGACCACACCGGGTGCCGCTCCTTTCAGCTAAGAACAGGAAACGGAGGCTACAATTCACACAGGCTCACCAAAGTTGGACAATCGAAGATTGGAAAAACGTTGCCTGGTCTGATAACTCTCAATTTCTGCTGCAAAATTCAAAGGTAGGGTCAGAATTTGGCGAAAAAGAACATTAAAGCATGGATCCATACTGCCTTGTCTCAATGGTTCAGGCTGGTGGTGGTGGTGTAATGATGTGGGGGATATTTTCTTGGCACACTTTGGGCCCCTTAGTACCAATTGAGCATTGTTTATACGCCACAGCCTATCTGTGAATTGTTGCTGACCATTTCCATCCCTTTATGAGTACAGTGTACCCATCTTCTGATGGCTACTTCCAGCAGGATAATGCACCATGTCACAAAGCTCAAATCAGACTGGTTTCTTGAACATGTAAATGAGTTCACTTTACTCAAATGGCCTCCACAGTCACCAGATCTCAATCCAATAGAGCACCTTTGAAATGTGGTGGAATGGGAGATTCACTTCATGGATGTGCATCTGACAAATCTGCAGCAACTGCGTGATGCAATCATGTCAATATGGACCAAAATCTCTGAGGAATGTTCCCAACACCTTGTTGAATCTATCCCACGAAAAATTAAGGCAGTTTTGAAGGCAAAAGGGGGTCCAACCCGATACTTGTAAGGTGTACCTATTAAAGTGACCAGTGAGTGTATAATAGGTTGTAAGTGGGACATACTGCATTACTCCTACCGGAAGGTCCCACTTGCAACATTTTCAATGGGGACTATATAGGAGCACAATGGTTTGAGGGCTTTTATGTAGAACTATCTTAACAAAATCTGCATATCAGCACTCAACAGCCCCCCTGAATCAGGAGCAGCAAATTTGGTGCCAAAATTACACTGTCCAGGAAACTCCTATTTTTAACAATGGCATACATTGCACGTGGAATCTCCACATCTTAGTCAAGTCACTTTTATTTATATAGCGCTTTTAACAATACAAATTGTAACAAAGCAACAGCACAATATCAAAATAGGAGAATAGTGTGTCAATAATTTAAAATGACAAGATTTAACACTCAATTTTAAGCTCAATTTTTAGGCATTTCATTATTGAATTTAGTGATGGCATCATCCAGCTCAGTTCAGTTTAAACCGTATCTGTGCAATTAAGTTGATGATTACGCTGGAAATTAAGTGTCCCCAACTAATCAAGCCAGAGGCGACAGCAGCAAGGAACCAAAACTCCATCGGTGACAGAATGGAGAAAAAAACTTGAGAAAAACCAGGCTCAGTCTGGGGTCCAGTTCCCCTCTGGCCGATGAACCAGCAGTTTGTTCCAACTGCACCAAAGTCAGATTGTAAGGGCTCAACTGGTTCCAGTGGTCTTTTCCCGATGGCTGCCTAGGTGACGAGGTCCTCACCGGGGATCTGTCTCTGGGGCTCATCTCCGTGTCCAAGATTCCGCTGACGTTCAGGGCTGAAGGAGCTGTAGAGGTTGTCTCTAGGTGCTTATCACCATCTGATCTGGATAAGGACCAGATCGGGTGGCTACAGTGGGGTGGGTGGGGGAGGTGGGTGGTACTGAGTGCTGATAAAAAGGTTTTGTCAAAATATTTCATCATGAAAGGTCTTCAACCCTTGTGTCCACAAAACACATATCAGAAAGCCCATTATACAGGTTGGGAGTGGAATGCATCCCATGTCCAACCTATATAATGGCGCTTTTCCACTGCATGGTACGGCACGGTACGGTACGGTTCACTTTTGGGGGGTTTTCCACTGGGTACTGTACCTGGTACCTGATACTTTTTAGTACCACTTGGTCGAGGTTCCATGCGAACCGTGCCGTTACCAAAGCGTGGCGTGTAAACTCTGCTGATCACTGATTGGCCTGAGAAAATCGTCATTACTGCGTCACTGAACTTGAGACCCTCCTCTACAGTCCTACCGCTAGATTTAAATCAGCACAGCCAGCGAAGGATCGGATTTAAACTTCTGTTTAAACAAACGCATATTTTTGCATCAACCACAAAATAGCAGTGTCGTTGTCTGTTGAGGAAGTATAGATGTTCTTCTCGTTGATAGCCGAGGAGCGGATCCAGCGAGAGCTTGATGGCGCGACGCCGAAGGAAAAATCCTTATGTATATAACGTTACTTTTGAACTTGCTATATTTACAGAGTATGTTTTCTGTTTATATTTTTACCTCTGTATCTGTGTTTTGCTTCAATTAAAAACAATCTGATCGAATAAGTGTACCTCCAGACTATATTAAAAATGTATTATTGTATGAGCACGTAATGAACCTCTTGAAAAAGACAAATGATTAATGCCGCGATTATAAAAACCATCACATAAATAAAAAAACAAGGGATACATTGTACATTTTGAAATATTCAAAAGTTTATTGATAATTCACTTTACAGAACACGCTGCAGTTATAGTTAATAGTTAACTAATCAAGTAACGCAGCACACCTGCACGAACATCCCTGCTCTCCTCCTCTACAACCCGTGTCACTGCCACAGTCTCTGCTGCTGGGGGTAAATCACAAGCATTCTCATAGACCTCTCCATTGCTGTTAAAAACATCCACATGCCGAGAATGAAGAACACTATTCCGTCTCCTTTCTTTGTTGTGAGTTTGTTTGTGGCGCGTTTACGATGATGTCACGGCAGTAGAGGCGGCGCAATTATAACGACGCGTGAATAATCCCGCCCACTCTATAGCGGTACTAAACTGCGGTGGAAATGCAACCGACCCGAACTGAGCCGTACCGTACCGAGCCGTGCCGAACCGTACCGTACCATGCAGTGGAAAAGCGCCATAACTGGGACTCAAATAGTACTGTATCGTGTCTCTTGTCAGTGTCGGGCACTTGCTTGGCAATTTATTGTGATTAACAGGAAAGTGTTTTCAGCTGAATTGAAGTTGTGTTTTGTTAGATGGGTATAAAAAGCTTATTTTACCCTGGCGGGGTCATGGCAACCTTAGTGTGAAGACCTCCTTGTGAGAAGACCGAAGAGTGTAAAGACCATCGACTCTACCGTGCGACTCCACCGGGCAGGGACACCGGCAAGGGATATAAGTATCACGTTTTATTTAGCTTCTTTCTTACTGTTCGTTTTAGTTTTTATAACCAATTCTTACTATGTGTAAGTTGTTGTTTGTTAGCATGTGTTTTGGACAGTGTTCTTTTTTTTTAGGATTACTGATAAACTACTGCCGTTTGATTTGTTATATATTTTAATTTTAGATAAATTATATATGAATTTATTATGTCTTTATAGGTATTTTCTTTAGTTTTAGTTTAAATAAATTGGACTTATCTTAGTAACGTTACTTCAACATACTACATGCAAATTAAATAACATACATATAAAGAATTATATATATATATATATATATATATATATGGGTGTTTGGCTTAGTGTCATGTTAGAATCATTTTCATACTCATTCCTTTTGTTGTTTTAATATTTTGAATTATTTGTAAATTTTTTTTTAAATGTTTAATTTTGAAATGTTGTTATATGCATTTGTCATTTTATTTAATTTCTAATTTTTTTAAATGTGTATATATAGTATTTATAGAGTTTTAACTTAGGACATAGTGGTTTAGGCTGTTTGATAAAACCGGTATATCATTTTATTTATTTACAATGCTTCGTTTTCCATCCAAGGTCTGTGTCAGTTCGGTTCGAGATCTCCCTCACCCTGCCAGAACATGTCTTGCAAAACAGAACATGTCGGTCACTGGGAGGATCTGGATACCTGGCTAAGTATTGCGACAGACAGCCTCCTCCCTAAGGCTGCTGAAACACTCAAACATCAAACACAGGACCAGCTAGATGACTCCAATCTGGTCAAACCATGCCAGATGCAATACCTAAAATCTCATTGAAGTATCATATCGTACTGTGTATGTGTTGTTCAACAACTGTAGCCAGTCAAAGCCAGTCATCTGGGATGGCTCATCAACCAGGCGTTCCCTGACTTTGTACTAACGGTACTGTCATAGGCCCCATACCAGCCCAACTAACGTCAGACAATGACACCATAACATTCACAAAACCTCATGAAATTATTGCCATAACTTCTATTCTGCCGGTGTTCTATTCTTCTGGTGCTAAAAAATGACACTATGCTCTCAACACAGCCAGCGACAGAATCACCTACACAGGTGACCATCAATGTCCAAAGCCCCTCAAATGACTCAACTGCACAGGAATCCTATGCCAGGTTCAACGCACAAGGTCAACAGATCCTGAGTGAGGCAGATGCCCTTCACAATGAAGTGGATCGCCAAGGACTCAAAAAGGTTCTGCTCAAGTTCAAGGACTCCTTCGCAAAGGATTCCCTGAGTTGTGGCCTGACCAATATTTACACGGTGAGCATGCCGACAAACCCAAATGCGCCACCCACATTTGTGCGACAGTACAAGATTCCAATAGCATCATATGAGCCTGTGCAATAAATGATTGACTCCATGCTGGAAAAGGGGGTCATCCGGCCCTGTAACAGCACATACGCTGCCCCGATATGGCCAGTCCTAAAACCAAAAGGCAAATGGTGGCCCACCATCGACTATTGCATGTTGAATCAGCAAGTACCATTGTCACGATGGCCTATGACCCAATTGGACGAAGAAATTCCAAAAACAAAGGCTCGACGATCCTGTCCACACTGAACAAACCATGCCTTGACGCCAGATTCAGAGGAAACCTCATCTACGTAGACGTTGTCTTAATGAAATGCTCAAGTGTGGAAGATCACCTCTATTGATCATGTCCTAAACCAGCTGACAACAGCAGGAGCTAAAATTGCCCTTCACAAAGGACAATCATGCAAAACCAAGGTGAACTATGTTGGACTGCTTGTTGGACGAATCGCCATCGAGACACAATCTAACCGTACCCAAGCAATCCAAAGCATAAAGACACCAACTAACGTCTCTGAGCTTCGATGCTTTCTGGGAGTTTTTAATCACTCACAATATTTCATCGAGAACTATGCTGAAATCGCACAACCAGTAACTTCCCGTAACTAACAGTAACCTACCACCAGCATGCCACTGGTGCGCACACCCCTGCCTCCTCCCACCTTGCCCCATCACCTCAGTTTGCTGCTGACCATCTCATCACCCTCCATACTGCGGATCTGTCACTACGAACTATGGCAGCTCACATTTCTGACCCATTAATTAATCCCATTTCCACCTCCGACCTCAGCACGTCCTTGGAGCTCTGCTCGCTCCACTCTATCAAGCACATGCTGCATCTAAGAGACGGTGTTCTCACATATGTCCCTGAGCCACTCACTGTGAGAAAGCTTGTAGTACCTCACAGCCAAAGGGAGATGATGCTGACACACGCACACAATGCACCATGCACAGGACACCATGGCGCCAAGGTCACCTATGAAACACTCAAGCAAGTAGCATACTGGCCTGGCATGCAGCAAGAGGTAGCAAGAAAAGGAATGACCTACCCGTGGTTGGAACTCCAAATAGACTGGGTAGGATCCCTGCCACGGTCAACACGGGGTAACAAGTACTTCCTCACCATGGTCTGTGAATTCACGAAGTGGATAGAATGCCTCCCAGCTCCCAATGATACAGCAGAAACAACAGCCTGTCTGTTAATGAACCACATCTTCTCATGATTTGGACTGCCTTTAAGGGTCAACTCTGACCGAGGAACCCACTTCACTGCCGAAATCATGCAGGAAGTTTGGAAACTTCTGGATATACAGGCCACGCTCCATATATGCCATCACCCAATTTATTCGGGTCAAGTTGAACGGGCCAACAGGACAGTTGTCAGCACGTTGAAGAAGTATGTAGCCACCAATCAAAAGAATTGGGATATTTAACTTCCTCTGGTACTGATGGCCGCTTGAGCCACCCCTCACCAGTCTACCGGAGTACCCCCATTCACATTGATGACAGGGAGAAGCATGATGCTACCGCTACACCTGCTGTACCAACCTGGTGACCTGAACCTCGTCACCGCCTATACCACTCACCAGTACCTGGAAGAGCTACGTCAGCACCTGAGAACGACAGCAACTCCAAAGAAGCTCAGAAGGTCGTAAAGCCTACTACGACAAAAATGCATCTCACCATGAGCTCAATGTCAGAGACAAAGTGTGGTACTACAACTTTGCCCGACCGAGGCTCCCCATCGCCTGTCAAACGAAGTTCCTTCTTCACTGGACAGGACCCCACGAGATCGTAGACAAGCTCTCACCTGTCGCCTACCGAATCAAAATCATTCAAGGGCGCAGCGAGCCAGTTCTTCGATGGGTCCATCGAAACCAGTTAAAGGGGGAGATCAAACCCATTGACACAGACCGACAATCAAATGCTCTACGCCACACTTACATAATTTCTGTTGTTCTAGGAAAACATACAGCGACCTGCTTAGACACTTAGACAAAATACTTACTCTCTCCTCCGCTGCACTGCTAGGACCGACCTCTAGTACAGAGGAGTTACTCCACACATGTGACACTCGTTTGCTGCCTCACCTCATTCAGTGTCCTTGTGTCTCTTTTTTTTTTCTCTTGTCTCACTTTGAGTTTTTCCTTGATCCTCTCTCACTATAAACTAATTTCCCCTCTAGTCCCCTCATCAGGGAACTCCCTTAACCAATCCTTAAATCAGGTCCAAAGTTGAGATTGACTCCCTTCAATAAAGTCGTTGTGACTTGTTGTGAGAATCGTTTTCAACCGATCGAGGACGCTGTGTAAGATAGTCTGCTCTTTTTTTTTCTAACTTGTGACAAACTCTAGATTTTACATTGTAATGTTACAAGATTTTGAAAACTATCTTATACTCTTACTTAACTCTTACTCGTTTATTTATATAGATCACGGAAAGATAAGTCACCATTTGTTTTTTTCTTTAAGTTGTAACAAACTCTAACTAGTTTTAAATTGTAACAGAAAAACTCCCGATTTGTTTAACTTATGCTTCTGATGCTTTTAGTTTTAGATGATGGTAATCCTCGCCTGCCTACAATTTTTTCTAACTTGTAATGTTAAAATACAATATTCTGTTTAACACATTGTTTAACCAACGTGTCAGGTGCTTTTTGTTTTTATTTCCTAAAATTGTTTTAACAACCCTTGCTTGTCTTCACTTGTTCTCATAATAAAATACAAAATCAGATTTTAAAGTCCACATCAATTTTAAACCCTTTCTTTTTCTTTTAACATAGAACAACAGTAATGAATTTTAGGTTAAAAAGTTAATTTAATAGGCCCTGTTTTAATAGGGCTCTACACACAAATAAAAGTAGAGTGTTTGCAGTTTCAAACAGTACCTTATTCTTATCTGTACGATCAAAACTAACAGTATTTTTAGTTCTTTTCACGGTCATAAAGAAAATACGAGATGAGACAGTGCGGGCTTCGACCACAGGGGGTTAAAGCGTGTTGTTTGTTCTTCTCTGTCTCCAGCTCACACACCTGCCCCAGCTGGCCGTATCATCAATGGACAATCAGCTTACACTGTACGCAGGCTGGTGGATTCTCCTCGAGTCCATGGAAAAGTGCAGTTTTTGGTCGACTGCGACGTTTATGCCCAGAAGAGCCCTCATGGATTCCTGCTCGAGACCTTCTGGACCCGACACTCATTACATATTTTCACCGTAACCAAAGAGTCCATCAAGGGAACATCAGGAGCCGTTCTTAGAGGTGGGGCTCTGTTAATTTACCTCCTGGTCAACAGGTGGCACCTCTCTCCAGATTCCTGCTGACCTGGTTCTACCATTCATTAAGCCTGATGTGAGGACGCCTGTGTTTAGCCCTATATAAGTGGGTTTGTGCCATGCTTTATTGTTCAGTCTTGAGTCTATGTAACCAGTTGGATGTTGAAAGTTAGGTCTGTATTAGTTGAAGTTCTTGGACTCTAATTTATGCTTTGCTTTTCACTGTTTTTTGAAGTTCTGAATCCTTTTTGTTCAACTTTTCTTCAGTAAAGATTGCCTTTTGCTGGAGATCAACGACTCCTTGTTTTTTTTGCTACATCTGCTCTTGGATTCTTTAATTGGGTAGTTAGCTCAATCTGTAAACTCAGTGAATTTGAACGTAAGAGACCTGGGTTCAATCCCCATCTAGAACAAAACCGTTACACATATGTGGAGATAGGAGAAATCGCTGCAACACTCCACCGATCTGGGCTTTATGGCTGTGTTGCTAAACTCAATGCTGTCTCGCAAGGATTAGGGAATCAGCCAGGTAATTCTTGCCTACTGTTTTATGAATACTGAGGATTCAAACGTATTTATTTACTCACCTACTCCTTTCGCCTGCTATATAGTAGGGGAGTCCTAGCTAACAGGGAATGTTCTCATAACTTTGGCTAACATTCTCTAAAGGTTCTCTCAAAGTAAAAAAAACATTATCTGCCATTGATAAGTGTTCTAAACACGTTAGCATAAAAAAACGTTATCCTTGCATTGTTAGTAGAATGTTTTAAAAACATTATTAAAAATGTCTTCACAAAATCTGTCATAATTTGTGTTATCTAATGATACACAGAATGACAGTGGCCTTTTTCCCCCTGGCCTGAGAAAAAAATTAAATAAACCTTTGTTTAAAAATTTGTAATCTTACAAGGTGCTTAAAAGTCAGAAGACACTTTAATAATTCTCAAACTGTTTTTTCTGACATTTCAATAACAGCGAAGGAGAAAATACACTGGCAAAGTGTATACATTATGTGATCTTAATTCCCCATGATCATATTCAAAATCATCTCTACATGTAATGTGAAAAAGTGTGTGTGGCTTTGGAACGGACGTGCACATCGATCAACCACATTGGAAAGGACACAGCTACCAAACATTTACAGTGATACAGCACCTGTCAGGTAACTTCTGTGACTTTTGTTAGATATTTTAATAAAATGTTTATCACACTGATGATTAGCTTAGATTTTCAGCTAGTGCTGCTATTATGAAAAAATTATAGCTATCGTTAGGTAATCTATTTGCATGAAGTAGCAAAACTGCAGCTGCGGTAGAGCGGTTACAACAGTACACAAATGTGTAAAACCGAGGACTAAATGCAAAAATACATTTGTGGAAGTCTTTAGACTCGCTGTTTCTCCTTGTCCACTAGTTTGCTTTCAATATAACAAATAGATTTTCATTACACCGTGTTCTTAGAGTTATTGGCAAGATTAGCTTAGGAATGTCCAGTGCCCACACATTTCCCTCCCGTTTTCAGTTTCATGTAAAAGTTTAAAGTCAGAACATCAGTTTGTCACAGTGAAATCCATGTAGATATCAGCTGGGTCGACTGCATATAGCGCCTGACTTTTTTAACAGCTCTCATGAGTGGAATAAGAAAAGTGAAAATGGAAGGTTAGTCCACACATTACCACCTGAAAAACTGACCCTACATGCATGGCGTCATATCCGAACTAACGTGTTTTGCTTTGTTTTTTTTATCCAGGTGTATAATATAAAACTTGTGAAATATTTGCCAACTATGGTTTTAGGTGCTGTGGTCGGTTGCTGCTCGTCAATGTTAAAATATTTCAAATTACCAATCAGATCAAAGTAGATCTTAATGTTCACAGAAGATGAAGGCGCTGAGCACAAATTTCAGTTAATGGTAATAAAGTGCTAGATAAGATGTTAACTAAATATTTAATATTCGATTGCTGTTTTAAAATACAAATGTTAAATTATAAACAAACTAGTTTTGTAAACTAAAAGGTTTGCAAACTAATACATTCTAATTTAATAAATTATATATTTTTTATTTAATATAGGCCTGTATTTTGTGATGTATAATGTAATGATTAGTTCTGTCAATGTGAGGATGCAAGAAACATAAACATATTAGGCATAAGTATAATTATAAGTGCACAAATTGTGAAGTAATTTGATACAATTTGCCAATATTTTCAGGAAATTCTGATATGTGAAATATAATATTTTGTGTGTGTGTGTGTGTGTGTGTGTGTGTGTGTGTGTGTGTGTGTGTGTGTGTGTGTGTGTGTGTGTGTGTGTGTGTGTGTGTGACTTTTCAGATGTCTGTCAACACAGTTTGGAAGAAAGTCGTTGAGGAGCTGATATCTGAAACTTTGAATCTGTGACTGTTCAAACATTCTGTTTTGAATCAGGGCATAGTTATAATGTGTTCCTGTGGCTCAGTGGTAGAGCATTGCATTAGCAGCGTAAAAGGTTGTGGGTTCAATTCCCAAGGAACACACATACTGATACATCTGCTAAATGCGTAAATGTAATGAGATGCAAACAAATGTAAGATTAATGGGAGAGTGATGGAAACATGTTAAAATGATACAAATAGTGGTCAGTTTACTTGGAAATAAAATGTTACAAATTAAGTTAATATCTTACATAGTATAACAAACATTTCAGCTGTAACATTTCAGATTTTAAATGGTTGTACCAAAAATTCAGTAGTCCAACATCGGTGAAGTTTCATGATGCTTGACACCAAAGTCGATACCATAGCAAAACGTTTTGAACTATTTAACTGTTAAAAAAAAGAATTAGTTATTTTAATAATATTAAAACATGAAAACAATGGGTAGACTTCTAATATTGTTTCTCAGTAGGTACAAAATTGTACTACTGGTACTGGAGAAAGGCTGGTATTGTTATTTTTTTAATGTCAGTATCAGTTTGATACCTAAGTACCAGTAATTTTAAAAATAAGCTAAGACAAAGATTTCATAAAAAATATGACTAATTGCTTTTCTGCTCAGTGCAACTAAAATTTTTATCCAAGCACACAGTGGACCGGCGGTGCAATCCCATCAGTTATGAGGGATTCCACATTAGTGATTCAGTGACTTGCTCACAAAATTAGTAATTTGTCCCACCAAAAATGGTTTGCAGAAATGGTCGCTTTACAGATGTTTAACTAAAACTATTTTATGAATCAAAATCCTTACAACTATTTTGGAAAGCTATTTTGCAAAGACATGTCGAGCGATGCAGTACGTATAGTGAAGCATCCCAGTGCTTTCATTATAAATCTCACAAAGCATTAATACAACGCTGTCTTATTTTCTTCCCGCAGTATCTCCTTAGATCGTTTTTGAGATTATATCCTGTCTGACGTCCCAGTATCTGAACCTGGTAAGGCGGCATAAACTCCATAATTTAAAATATATTTTTTTACATGTTACTAGGTCATTCCATAACACCAATTCTTAAATGTAATTCTCAAATTGGTATCTGAAAGTTGGTTCTTGAGTTTTATTGCTACAACTTGAATCTTTTTTGGATTGTTTGATTATTAGAACATGACTGAATGTATTAAACATTTATCTGTAATGTGCATTGTATATAACAGTAATATTTACTTCATTAGATCAGTTTAAATGTATTAAATTGTTTCTTCATATGGCATTAATTTCATACTCATTGTTTTAAAATCCATACTTGTGATTACTTCCATACTTTTATTGTTCATTTCTGTGTTTGTCTAGACTTCAACTTAAGACATGTCTGTTTTAAAAGAACTAGAAAAGTAATATCTTTATAATAAGACTTTTCTTTAATAACGTTATAGTGTTTCCTTACTTTCATGTACTTTACTGATCCCTTGTATTTCATTGTTGTTAGCTTTCCATTGTACTATTTATAGATTGTATTTTGTAAGTTTAACACTGTTAGTGAATACTTATCAAACAACTGTAACAGTAAATACATTTTACATAATCTTACATAACATGTTATAATCCTAAAAAAAAACATTAAGAGAACATTAAAATAATAAAAGACTGGAACATTCTAATAATGTTTTGCAAAACGTTCTTAGAACGTTAATATAATGAAAATAGAACATTCTTGTAACATATTGAGTTCTAATAACATTTCGAATAACGTTCCTAGAACGTCAATGTGAGAGACTGGAATGGTCTAATAACATTCTTAGAACATTATTGTAATGACAATTATTAGAACAATGTTCTAATAACATTTTACCTATCGTTCTTATAACCAAATAAGGTCGTTAAATACAATGTCTAAAAATATGGATGTTTTAAACGTTCTAAGAACTTTCAGAAATAACGTTTTAAAACTTAATGGGAACGTTATGGAAACCTTCTTATAATGTAAAATTGTTGGGATGTAGTTTTGAATACAGCATGTGTAGGGACAGTGTCAGTTGGAGCACAGTTCATACATGGAGCTCTCTTCTAACGAGCTGGTTAGCTGAATCAGATGTGTTAAATAAGAGAGACAGGCAAAATATGAAGAGCGGTGGTACACTAGGACTGGAATTTAGAACCACTGATCTAGACAATCCCATTACGAAATAATAAAAAAGGTAATTGCAATTTTCATCTCAGTTCTGACAGTTTCATCTCACAATTGTATTATTATTATTTTACAATGCTGAGCTAATATCTCACAATTCTGTTTATACAATGTCAGAATTCAATTGTGAGACATAAACTCAGAATTTATTGGAAACATCTGAATTGTGAGATACAAATTACCTCATTTAATATTTTATTTTCTTATCCTGTGGGAGAAACAAGATTCCATAAAAAAGAGGCTGTCAAATAGATTTTCACCCAGCCCCTATTTGTAAGTTGCATCTTCAATGAGTGTAAGGCAATTAAAGCGAAATGCCATGGTTAGTGATTATTGCCTTATGTTTGCAAAAAGCCAAGCTTTTATTGCTCAAGCAAATGCATTGTGTATGATCCATGCATAATTTGCTTAATATAATAAGGTAATACAATATGTTTTCAACTTTATATAATTAGTTCAGTTGTTTATTATTGTAAAATTAGGTATTTGGGAAGGAATGGTAAGACTAAATATTCCTGCCTGCAAGCAGGAATGCTAATCCAATTATTGAGGCAGTACATTTTATCTTACTTTGCATTTGCAGTACAGGCTTTGCAGAGCAGATGTGCTGTGAAATTAATTCTTTGGTGTAACTGCAGACATTTTCTCTGTCTTTGTTATGCAATTTCCATTTCACAGATGATAACCTATTATCACTTTATTCAAGGGAAACATCCTAATAGCTAGAAGGTGAACTGAATTATTCATACATTTTCACACTTCCATTCTGTGGGATAGCCTCATTTTGTTCATGCACTAGGAAGAGGCTAATGCACACATGACCAGATCCTTGTAAATTGGCTTGTAGAGAAGGCTGTTGGCATAGTGCTTGGGGACGGATGGTGATTACAGCTGATATCTCACAAATACAGATTATTTATTTGTGTCTAAGTATATGTTTTTGTTTAAAGTGTGTATGTGTATTAAATACTCATATAAGGGCATTTATATTTGTGTACAACATCACATACTTCTGCAGGCTGACAGTGTATTTTCCAAGTGTATCTGAAATAAAAGCAGCTTTACAGTTTATCTGCAGCCGTATCTCATCTTGACCACAGATATGTAAGTATAATGATAAACTGAAAAAAGCTTTTGTAAAAGCGCAAACAAAAGAGTGTAATCTTTGATAGAGAAGGAACAATGTATGATATTTGAGGGAAAACACAGTATAGGGACACAGGAAAGGGGCCATTCATCAAGTAATGAGGCCCTCCCCCCACAACCTCAACATTATTACTAATGGATTAAATGTAGGGGGTTGGGCCTTGGAGGCTTGTGGGTTTGCAATGTTGGGTTACTAGTAATTGGCATGAACAAGCAGATAAGTGTGCAAAACATACATCAGCAATCTCACTTAATGCTGAGCTGATTTGCACATTTAGTTAAAGGGTTGTGTTTGAGAAACTATAGTATGACAGTAAAATTATGTAAGGTCACAGCATATTTACATGATTGAGGGGACAGTAGTGTCAAGTATAATTATGACAAAAAAGTATGATGATATTAAACTTTGTTTTTAATCAAAATTTAATAACTAGAATAATTTCCCAAAGTAATTTTGATCCCTTTATATATATATATATATATATTTGTTATGTGGATTGACAAACTGAGAGAGACAACAAGACCCAACTGAAAAGTAAAAAAAAAACAATGATTACATTTGCATTTATCCAAAGTGACTTACTGTGCATTCAGGTTATACATGTTTTGGATGTGTGTTCCCTGGGAATTGAACCCACAACCTTTTGTGCTGCTAATGCAATGCTCTACCGCTGAGCCACAGGAACACTAATAAGTAATTATTCACACTTGAGTCATTATTAGGAGTGTGACAGTGCTGTCTAGGATTTCTTTTGATGACGATGACGACAACAACGTTGATGATGATTATTATTATTATTATACAGTGCATATCCAAATGAACAATGAGCGACTATAGTTGTTTAAATTATATAAAGGTGTATCTCAATAAATTAGAATGTCGTGAAAAGTTCATTTATTTCAGTAATTCAAATTGTGAAACTTGTTTATTAAATAAATCCAATGCACACAGACTGAAGTAGTTTAAGGTTCTTTTAATTGTGATGATTTTGGCTCACAATTAACAAAAAACCACAAATTCACTATCTCAACAAATTAGAATATGGTGACATGCCAATTAGCTAATCAACTCAAAACACCTGCAAATGTTTCCAGAATGGTCTCTCAGTTTGGTTCACTAGACTACACAATCATGGGGAAGACTGCTGATCTGACAGTTGTCCAGAAGACAATCATTGACACCCTTCACAAGGAGGGTAAGCCACAAACATGCATTGCCAAAGAAGATGGCCGTTCACATTTACATTTACATTTATGCATTTAGCAGACGCTTTTATCCAAAGCGACTTAGAATTGCATTCAGGTTATACATTTTTATTAGTACATGTGTTCCCTGGGAATCGAACCCACAACCTTTCGCTCAGCTGACGCAATGCTCTACCATCTACCACTGAGCCACACAGGAACACGAGTGCCAAGCATTTTAACAGAAAGTTGAGTGGAATAAAAACGTGTGGTAGAAACAAATGCACAGCCAACCGAGAGAACCGCAGCCTTTTGAGAATTTTCAAGAACAATTGATTCATAGCGAAGATAGCGAATTGGTGGGTTTTTGTTAAATGTGAGCCAAAATCATCAAAATTAATAGAAACAAAGACTTAAACTACTCCAGTCTTTGTGCATTGAATTTATTTAATACACAAGTTTCACAATTTGTGTTGAATTACTGAAGTAAATGAACTTTTTTACGACATTCTTATTTATTGATATACATATACTATACATGTTCCCTTAATCTAGAGTTCACGGCACAGTCAATGACCCTGGGATGCTCTCCCATTGTAGAATAACATTAAGATTGCATTTCTGCTAAAATCCGTTTATAGGAAACCAAGAGTGGGCCAAAATTCATGGTAATTATTTATCTGATAGCTTTAATTGAGATTCTTTAATTTTTATGGCGACAGATTTAATTAAATTTGACCGGAAATGTAGTCATTTTCATTTGGCAAGCTTCCATCATTAGACTGGATGGTCACCTAATTTTGAATCAGATGTCAGATGCTGGATGGTAGTTAATTTAGAAAAAAGAGCAAAAGCCTTTGTTCAGACACCATGAGCCATTTTAAATTATAAGGACATCACAAGGACATGAAGATTTGGAGAAGATCATGAATGTCACATAAATGTTTTATTTTGGATTACTGTATGAGATAATAAGCCTTCAACACATCAAACTATTTATTGGAAAATACCGTTCCAACCATTACACACATACATCTGGGGCTGCATGTAACTAGTAGAGGTTGTAATAAAAACACAATGAAGGGATTTGTGGAGTCACTAGATGGCAGTGTTTTAACTTGAATCACAAACAGCATTTACTCATTTGGCTGATTTTGCATACCTGCCCAACACTGTCACATACCAGCTTGCCATTAGATAGATACCTACTGATATGCTTGTAATTGTTATAGATTGCAACTTTCCCCCATAGAATTATTGGATAAAATGGTTTAACTAACAATTTAAAAATGTAAAAGTAATACTGAACCATACAGGTCAAACCATCTCTAATTATTTAACAACAACAATAACAATAATAATAAGAAAAATAAGACTAATAATATGATGATTTTGCACATTTACTGAAAGCACACAATAATTGCATGCTACTGAAGTCTAGTGCCACAGAGAGCAGGAATCTAATCTCATATTAATTATTATAATCTATTATCTCCTAGGTCAGGGGTCGGTAACCAACCGAGTTGCATGCGGCTCTTTCATCCCTCTGGAGTGGCTCCATGTAGCGTGCGTGTACAAGACGCGGGAGGTGTCCCCCTGAATATCAATAAAACCTAAACTCTTCCCCTGCACTTTTTCTCGGTCAAGTATTTTACATTTTCAAGGGCAATGTGAATAAATCTAGATTTAAATTAAAAGAGAAAAGATAGTCATGTCGTTTTGTTATGTAATAATAACTTTTGACAGGCATCCCGTTATAGCTGTAGCTTAAATGAATAACAAGAATACAACTTAACGGATGAAACGTGAAGACGATATGGTTTGTGTGTTTATCTAGTCTTCTCCAGGTAATAAATATGAATAATACAGTGGTAATTGATAGCATTAATTGCAGTACAGAAGCTATAAAATATATTGTATGCCTTATTCTGTGATAAAAATTGAAAAACAATCATAAGCATAAAATTGTCATTAGTAAAATATTTATCAAAAATATTATAGAAAACAAATTATTGGTTATTGTCCAGCAGTGCATTTTATTTCTTAGCCAATTAAAACTGAGTTTATATTTTTTGTCAAATGTATATACATAAGTACATATAATTATTATTATTATTATTATTACAACTACATTTGACATTTCTGTCACCCTCACTTCTGAAATGATTGCTACTCCCCTGCCCTGTAACATAACTGAATATACAATTTAGCTATATGCAGTGTTATCTTTATTTGGGCATCAAATATTTTGTCGCTCCACTTGAATTTTATTCGGTTGGAAAGGGGCCAAAATGGCTCTTTTGACATTGAAGGTTGCAGACCCCTGTCCTAGGTGATATAAGACAGGCTTCTGCTGCATGTCTGAATTATTTAACCATTATAATCATCATTGATTGTCTAACCACCATTGATCATAAATAACTCTTTATTACACATCTTCCAAACCCCAATCTATATACATTAAAGCCATATCAATATCAATTTATATATACAAATAACCTTTCTGGTCCTACAGCTTTTCTCATGGTGTTGTCTCTAAAGTCCCCTTAATTTCCTTACCAAACAATCACACACAAGCATAAAACCTATGACTAAGGCATCAACAAGACCGGCAACTTGAACTAAAATATATTACAAATACTTTATAATTATTTGTTAATGGTTACTTTTTTATTTTATTTTAATTTTATTTTATTTATGTTCTAACTGATAATTACAGTAATACAGTCTACAGTTTTTAGACCATGCATACATGAATAAATTATAACTTAGAAGCAAAATTCAGAGACATAGAGATTCTGACAGAGAAAAGAGGAAGCTACAAGGAAGCTTTGTTGGTAAACTAAAATGATTGTCGAGTTTCTGCAAATGCAAGCAAATAAATACAGGAATCACAATTGCACATTCTTTTTTTAATTTTTTTATTAATAATTGCAATACAACATGTTTGAGGCTAAATGTATTGACTGGTTTAGGTTGTTTTAAAAGGACTGATACAATGTCAAGATCCTACTTACATAATATACCAATATCAAGAAAATGCAGACTGCAATATCAAGAAAATGGAGAAACACGATATTGTGAGCTTGCCTTTTCATTCAGCCTAACATAGATATTAAACAGACATCAAATAGAACAAAGCCATGGTACAACAATGTGAAGCATGTGTACATCCCAATCTATCAAAATATTAGTTATAATCAATGACTGCCTTTTTAATTATTGCTCATGGTACAAAGCAGGGAAGGCTCAGTTAAGGGGGATCGATATGGGGGAGTGATTCGTGGATGGTGAAGCTGTACATCAGGTGGCTTGATGTGAAAATCATTGGGGCCTGTGCACGCGCTGATCAAAGCGGTTAGCCCCCAAGCTGGCTGTGGGGCTTGGATAATGGGTGAACCTTTCGTGAACCAACATCTGTGGCCTTCTCTAAACAACTCATCATATAGGTTCTATGCGGAATGGAAGTTGAAAAAAGCTGAATTTGTATTTTCTGTCTTTTTCTTTAATTCCTCATGCCTTTATTTTATTTATTTATTTATTTGTTCTCTATGCACACACTCATTCTATCACATGAGAGGAAATAAAATCCCTTCCTTGATATTTGTGTATTGAAAAAGATTTTGATTGACATTTAGACACCTATCTGATTATATATATATTATTTTATATTTGGGCTAATTAAATACATTTTTGGGCTAAGAAAATCTGAAAAGTACCTGCCAGAAGAGCTACCAGGGATTTTGAAATTTTGTGAGCCCTGGTACTGTGAATTAAAATGTACATTAATATTTGTAATGTAAGTATTAACCCAACATTAAAACAATAATAATAAATTATTTAAAATATATTGTTCCTATTTAGTTCATGTTAATTAATGCAATAACTAATGTTAACCAAAGAGACCTTAATGTAAATCTCTCCCAACACTTTTTATGATCAAAACTACTTTTAAAACTATTTGAATTATCTTATTGTAATTTTCTGCCAACAATTTTCTGATACATAATCATTTAAAAACTGTAACTATCTATAAGCATTTGTTAAACAATTATATACAACTATATTACCAATAAAATACATATTAACTTATTTTATGTATATGTTACTTATTCTGTTTTATTGAACTGGGCAGTAAAGGGTCAGACTTAAACGATTTCTTATCCTATCAGTGAGAAATGTTAGGAAATTGTAAAAATGATTTTAATGCTCTATAGCAGGGGTAACCAACGTGGTGCCCGCATGGAGTCTCTGAGTCGCCTGCCAATCACGTTCTATAAATAGCCTAAATTAGTGCCAGGCGGTAAATTATATTATTTCGAGATTATGATAACATTTGTTAATAATGATAATAAGCTCTGGACATTTTTACTCAAAATTGATTAATCTAACCTCATATCACACAAAATAAATAAATGTTACAGCAGCCAGTCAGTGCATGTCGCTAATAATAAGTCTGCATGTTCTGTGTGAATGCGTGGAGTGGTTTTGTCTGATACACAAACTCAAACCCATGTGACTCGTGGTGTTTTCAGCATCTGTGTCTCAATATATGAGGACAAGAACACATTAACTTAATCTCCAGAGCGGCTCTGAGAATCAATTCACTAGCTTATGCAGTTTAATTTGAGAAAAAATACCGTCAAATACACACTAAAACAGAAAGTCTGGCCGTCAAAATAAAAGTCTGGTTTAACTTGAAATTATGACCGAATATATTAGTACTGTATAGTAAAATGCAATTTTCAAATTAATAATAATAATATTATTATTGTTTTTAAGGAATACCATACAACCAAGTAATTTTTTTTTATTAATTTATACAGTTTTGCTTTACTTTTACTTTACTTTTTAGTCATTTAGCAGACACTTTTATCCAAAGCGACTTACAAATAAGAAAAAGAAAGAAAATATATAAATATATATATATATATATATATTTATAGATGTTATTTTATTTCCATGTAGTATGTTGGAGTAATGTTACTAAAATAAATACAATTTATTACAACTAAAACTAAAGAAAATACCTATAAAGGATATATTCAATTCATATATAATTTATCTAAAATTAAAATAGATAACAAATCAAACGGCAGTAGTTTATCAGTAATTCTAAAAAAAAAGAACACTGACAAACACACATGCTAACAAGCTTACAAACTAACAAACTTACTTACACATAGTAAGAATTGGTTATAAAAACTAAAACAGAAGTGAAACAAGCAGTAAGAAAGAAGATGAATAAAAGTAATACTTATATCCTTTGACAGTGTTCCTTTCCGGTGGAGTCGATGGTCTTTACACTATTTGGTCTTCACACAAGGAGGCTTCACACAACGGCTGCCGCGATAAACTACGCTTTTTATACCCATCTAACAAAATACTATTCCAATTCAGCTGAACACACTTTCCTGTTAATCACAATAAATGGCCAAGCAAGCGCCCGACACTGACAAGTGACGTGATACAGTACGAGACCAAACGCGATTTCAGCATGTCTCCACACAATAAACAAAACAATCGTTTCTTAGCAACAACAACTGCGCTAAACACTAATGAGTCAAGTAAATACACTTACTAGTTGTTTTTAACTTCCGCTGATAGACTGCTTCTCTCAAAGAGTATTACTTTACACTTCCATCTTCTGTTGGCGCTTAAACACAATTTCCTGTTAATCACAATAAATGGTCAAGCAAGCGCCCGACACTGACAAGGGATGCAATACAGTTTTCCGCGGTGCTTCTTGATCCATCGCCTCCTGGGGTTTTTCAGCTGGCCATTGTTCTGAGCCGCGTTCCGAAGTATCTCCAATTGGCCATGTTGGATTCGTGGATAAAGTGTCCTGAAGCAGGTTAATATAGCATTGTCCAATGTCCAAAGCTATTATTTTGTCATAACTGATCAGTGCAGACGTTATGTGTGTATAAAGAGAAAGCAAAAATATGTATTCGGTCTGGATCCAACCTTTGGACGATCTGGGGTGGCCAAGCACATGAGGGAAGATGGTGACGGCCCCTCGGGGGACCTCGGAGGAGGCCGGCCATCAGCGATTGCACTGAATTAATCAAATTTTGCCATAAATGGTGGATCAGCACCTAGAGACAACCTCTACAGCCCTGAACGTCAGCGGAGTCTAGGACACATAGATGAGCCCCAGAAACAGATCTCCAGTGAGGAACTCGTCACCTAGACAAGAGAAAAGACCACTGGAACCAGTGGAGCACTAAAAAATTTGGACTTTGATGCAGTTGGAACAAACTACTGGTTTGTCTGGCCGGAGGGGAACTGGCCCCCCCAACTGAGCCTGGTTTCTCCCAAGGTTTTTTCTCGTCACCGATGGAGTTTTGGTTCCTTGCCGCTGTCGCCTCTGGCATGCTTAGTTGGGGAATCTTCATTCCCAGCAAAATCATCGACTTGATTGCACAGATATTATTTAAACTGAACTGAGCTGGATGATGCCATCACTAAATTAAATAATGAAATGCATTAAGCTGATAATTGAGTGTTAAATTCTGGAATTTTACATTATTGACACAATTTCCTATTTTGATATTATGCAGTGCTTTGTTAAAATTTGTATTGTTAAAAGCGCTATATAAATAAAGGTCACTTGAAAGGTGACTTAAAAGTAAATAAGAGCATAATCTGAGCAAAGGTACCTGAACGGCGACCAAGCACAGCAGCACCATTTTGAGTCCATAAGAAGTTTAAGAAGTTCGACCTATCGTGACCTTCACACTTTTTCACGGCCTATCGTGGCCTTTGCATAACATTTGAATATTCCTATTTCTTGACTCTATAACTCTGAGTTATGGTGATCTAATTCTTCTTCTTTTTTCTCTATTCTTTTTTGGGGGTCCCTGAGTGGGTTCTGACAATTACGCCCGTTTCACACTGCAAGCGTGAGCATCGCATGAGCGGCGCAGAAGCGGTTCGTATGCAGAACAGGAGCAGCGCGTGCCCATTGCCCTTTCACACCGGTAGCGTTTGCAGCGCTTCTGTACAGAATGGGTAAATTCGAATTTAATTTTAAATACAATTGGTCTTGATTTATTATTAGAATAGTTTATATTACTGTATTTGATTTATTTACACTGTACATGTTTATCTTTGTTTATGTGCAGTACATATTGTAGATCGAAGAAAGGCAATTGCGCTGTATTTGTTACTACAGAGATTACGAAGAAGGATACGATGTAGATTTTGGGTGCACCCAGGCAACGGAACAGCAAAAAACAATAACTGACCATAGCAGAAATGTTATGGTTATTTTTAGTGGTGGGCCGTTATCGGCGTTAACGTGCTGCGTTAACGTGAGACTCTTATCGCGATAAAAAATAATCTATTCTCAAAGTTGGGTTGGGAGCTGGGTCTATACTATGATGACTTTCACCCTGATATTTTAGCCGGATGTATACCTAGCCGAATTGCACTGTAGGGGGCGAGAACGAGTCTTCGAACTAGAGGCTCGCAGTCCGTGATGGACAGATTGTTAACGGCTGGTCTGTGTGGTAATACAATCAGGCAGGACATCCAAACGCTCACCTATCATTCATCAACCTCAAATATGGCTTTTCATCTGAAAGATGTATGTAGTAGCAACTTTACATGGTCAGCTCAATATGATGTTAACCTAGAGAAATGTGCGCTATTGAAGTGTTTGTGTGGAAGCGTTTGCTGCAGGACAGGCTCCGGTGCGCTCACTTGCTCTTAAAATCTCCGTCATTTTTGGTCATACAGATAAAAGTAGCCTCATACATCTTTCGAATCTGTAAAGACTCTACGTTTATTTGTGTGCACTCAGAATAACAACGAAACGTTGTGCTTTTAAGCAAACAGGATGCGCTTTAGGTCTCATGTGAACTTGAGCGAGAAACTTCGAAACTCGAATATATCTAAAAATACAGTACATAGAAAAATATATCTATAGAGAGTGAAATGTCAAAAAAAATAGAAGACGTGTGTGTTAGCATGGATGATTTACATGAAATTTAATCTGTGCAACACTGTGCATAATAAAATGGCTTTCAGTTCAATATAATAACAAAAAACGACATTTTGGGTTTTTATTCAACTAATAAGGTGGGCACGCTGTGATCTGTACTATATTTTTACTGTAATTGACAGTTATCGGCAAAAAAAACAACAACACGGGAGTGGGAGGGAATGGGAGTCATTCTTCCGGGAGTGGAACGGGATTTTCCTCCAGTTTTTTCGTGGGATTGGGACGGGAAGAGATTAAAGTTTGTGATGCATTTTGGAAACAGGAGATGAGCCCCTGGTCTAATGCGCCACCTGGCTTGAGAAACCCGTTCTCAAAGACTTACTTTATTTGGGTAGCACACATATTCTGAATGCCTTCGGCAGAATTCAAATGAGCCATTTTAATCTAGATTAATCTAGATTAATTCCAAAATTAATCTAGATTAAAAAAATTAATCTATGCCCACCTCTAGTTATTTTATACATTGTGTTTATATTGAATATGGTCAATATTTTAAAGGTTTGTACTTGTAAGCAGAAGTTTCTTTTTGCACATATACTGTAAGCTGCTGTTCTTTATGTTTGTTTGTATTGATTGTTATTTTCAGATTGTAAAAAGTTGTTCTGATTGGACAGATTGTACTTTTTGTCTTTCAATACAAAAGAAAACCATTAAAAATTACGTACCATCTGCCAACACAAAATGACTAGTCCTTTGTAAAGAAAATGCATTAATTATAGGATAATTACATGCCTTTGAAGTTTTGGTCAAAAGATTATATCTACAATGTTTTTGTATTATACAAATGTTTTTGTATATTTTGCATCTTTATTTAACATTTATTAGCAAACCTCTTCATAATGCCTGCTGACGAACGCTTATTTAATAATGAAGCAATATCTGATAAACATACTCATAAACCGCAGATTTACAAGCAATCTCCATGCTAACATCTTCAACATGCATCGTAAATATCTTTATTAACACTATATGTAAACGTTTTAATAGGGATATTATTAAGTCACCCACATCATAGACGTATTTGGTGTAGCTAGCTACTTGTGTAATATTTATGTGACGTATTTGAATATGTATTTATTCGATTGTCACTTCGTGTAGTATCAAATGATCAATCCACTGCCTCCCATGCCTTTTCTTTGGCTTGTAAGTCCTTATACATTCCATTTTTTGGGTCATAAATAACTTTTTGTTACTTCACTTCTACGATGAGACGAGTGTCGTCCATTATGTCATCTTCCAGGTGTACTCTGAAGTCTTCCGTTTGGCTACACCGGGCGCTGTCACGTGCTTTTGTTGATGATGCCTGTTGTCATTATGACATTGACATATGCTTATAATGCCAACATATAGGCCTATAAACTACACATTTTTATATTACAACTTGCTACGAAATTGTTGAACTTCATGGTAACTGTTTAAAATACATTATATCCCATTTACAAACTTTAAATATGTTTTTTTTGTGCCGATCATAAACAATGTCCTGCCACTTTAATTCAGCGTTAGCGGTGCAGCAAAAATAGACTTGGCGACGAAACGATCACGGCACTGCTGCTCACGCAACGCTCCTGCTTGACGCACACGCGCTGCTCCTGCTCCCGGTGTGAATGCACGCATTTGTTAACATGCATGCCGAAAAAAAGACGTGCTGCTCACTCGCCGCTCACGCTTGCGGTGTGAAACGGAGGGAGTTCTATCAAGCGTGTTCAGGAGTCTAGCCTAAACAATGTTTATTACATATCAGTGTTTATGCTCTTTTTAGCATCTATTTGAACTTAAATAGTATTGTATATGACTTCACTTAAACTGACGGCCTTTCTAACAATGCGGTGGTTTAGAATCACTGTAATTGCTAATGGAGAGAACATGGTTATCTCAATACTACACATTTTTACTTTGGTATGGTATATTTAGCAAGCTACTTGGTGGTGGTTCCCGTTCGGAACTTGAGCTGCGTAGATGACACTTTGGGAACGCCCCAGTGTTCCCACGCTCTGAAACATGTGTGTATTCAGTCCACCGGAATGGCGAAACATCACGTGCAGGGTGACGTAGAGACCAGAGAGCTTCAAAGCACATCTGGAACGAGCAATGTCAGCTTCTGTGATTTCAGCGCTTTGTGTAAAGGTGTCACTCTTATTTACTATTCTTTACTATCAGTCACAATCACCTATATATGGCGAGCTACAGACAGCACTTGAGACCGTGTGTCCTTCTCTACCCGCGCTGATCTTTCGGGTGTGAAAGCACGCGGTCATGGTGTTGTTTGTTTGGTAGCAGAGCAGCATAGTCAGCGCTCGAGGGAGCCGATTGTGCATCGTGCTTCCGCAACGCGAACACTTCCGTAGTCACACATTGTGAAGTGTGTCCGTGTTCACGGTCTCTGCGATTCCTGTTCTGAGGTACGTCGGTGATTAGGTTCGCAGGGATCGTGTTTAAATCAAGGCATACTGCATTTTAGATCGCTCTTTTGCCTGCCCTCGCTACATTAAGGGGTGGGGATGGACGCGATGTATGTGTGGTTTGTTTTGGAGCTCAACACAGGCAGCTCTTGAGGGAGCTATCTGTATTGACCATTCAACCGTGAGTGTACTAGTGAAAATACATTACCTTAATTGTTTAGCTCTGCTCCCGCTGGCGTTTCTTCTCGAGGGAAGAAAGGTTTTGCAATGTAAAATTGAGTGGGCGAGACAATGCGCACATTACGAGCCTGCAGCAAGAGATTATGCAGTGGGAGGTTCTTTATCTCACCTCTCCCTAACAAGTGAAAATGTATATGCTTGTTGCAGGATATTATTCGCCATTATTTTATTTTGCATCATATATTTATCAGATCATTTTCACCTGTCTGGCTGATTGGCTGCATTTAATTCTGACAAATTAAATTATGTATATTTATCTGGCTTTGAGAAGTGAATAATGTTGTCTTACATAAATGTTTAGTTAATGTTTGAGGGAAAGTCTGATGTGTAACAGGGAACACACATGCTAATGAAAATGTATAACCTGAATGCACTGTAAGTCGCTTTGGATAAAAGCGTCTGCTAAATGCATAAATGTAAATGTAACATAATATTTAATCCATGCAGGTAATAGTATGGAAGCCCGTTTCCGCCACTGATTAAAAAAAAGTTTATTGCGACTTTCTCATAATTGCGTGATATATAAACTCACAATTGCGAGACATAAAGTCAATATAAACTCACAATTCTGACATTTTTTCTCAGAATTACTAGTTTATATCTCGCAAATATGACTTTTTTTCTCAGAATTGTAAGATATAAACTTGCAACTGCGTGTTAAAAAGTAGCCTAATAATTGTGAGATAAACTCGCAATTCTGAGAACAAATGAGTCTCTCTGCGAGAATTGCGAGTTTACATCTCGTAATTCTGACTTTATAAATCGTAATTCTGACTTTATAACTATCAATTGTGAGTTTCTATCTCACGTTTCTGTGAAAAATGTTTAGAATTGTGAGATAAAAAGTTGCAATACATTTTTTAATATTATTCAGTGGTGTAAATGGGCTGTTTCAATGTTAATCAAACATTAAAAGAAAAGGAATCACTCGTTGCTCTGGATTAAACTACTGTTTATTTGCTTTTTTTTCTTGTTTTTAATAACAATTATAAAATAAAAAAGTTGCTATATTAACAGTTATATAGTAATTATTTTAAAGAAAAGAATAGGAGGAAAATATGCAACGTTTCTTGATTTTGCTTTGGAATCTTCAGAAAACTTCAATTCAATATTTCTCTGAATAAACAATGCTGACTCTATGTTATTACAGCTTTAACTGAGGGTGCTTTTGCACCCCCATAGAACTGGGCCTGAGAGACGGTCAAAGAGAGAGGACTCAGTGCTGAATCACTTACGCTGTTGTAACACCCTATTAAGGTTGTTACTCTGAGGGGTTCAACAGATTTCTGACATGTACTGTTTAAAATACTCTTCACAACACAAATTATCTTTGACTTCTATTTTATTCTTCCCACAATTGTATATATACACACAGGTGTAAAAACCCAATGAATAAAGCATAAATCAATGTATGATATTCTTTGTCCTTTAACTGAGTCAATGAGGTGAAATAAACGTATGCTTCCATGTTCAGCTGAAGTACGAGGATGGAAGAGAGACGAGACAATGTTAAGGTATTGGAGTACGATGCAATGCTATTAAATCCACAGCGTTGTTGGCAAGTCACTGTACTGTGTGCCGCGTTGGAAGAACCCACACGTGGTAGTTTCACTCCGGACCTAGATCAAGAGGTGATTTACGATGCATCCGATCAATGGAACACGAAGAAAGGATTCATTTGAAGAACCAAACAGGCGTAGACATGTAGGCAAATAAAGTCCTAGCTAAAAAGAAAGTAAATGGCTGACATCAGTAACTTCTTAATACAGACATGTTGTCAGGTAAAGAAATCAAGCAATACTCACAGCTGAGCAAAAACTCAAAGAGTTCTCAACAGAGGACTTTCAAAGAGCCAGCTGGTAGCATGAGTTCAACCAAATGGTTTCCCTCCACCAAACAAACTGATTTACTCTATTGCAATCGAGCTGATATGCCTGGTTACCTCCAGCTGCTCCTAGAGGTACTACATGTGACCTAAATACATCACTAAAGAAATCAACAAAAATAGAGGAGCTAAGTACAAAAATAAAACCAAGTAACATTTTGTCGGTTACATACCCCTCCCTTTGGTGTCAAAATTTGACACATGGCAAATTTGTAAGTTTTGGGTATGGTAACTGTCAATCTGGGTAGGATCAGACAACATTGACACCTTGTAGATTACGGGACCTAACTTTTAAACTACTCTAGCTGGCCCTCTCCATTTTGGGGAAATCTTAGCCATGAAACCATCATCTGCACGTGATAGAGGATGAGTATGCACCCAAACTATATCACCCTCCTGGAAGTCTTGGGTTCTTCTCTTGAGGTTGTAAGACTTTTTCTGTTTAGTTTGTGCTTTCTCTATTTTCTCTGACAGTTTCGTACAGTAATTTCTGGCGATCAATGGTATTGTAGCTTGGTTGATCTGGATTGGGTGGATTCTGTAGAGCTCTTTGTAGTGATCCTTTCAACTGGTGTCCTAGGGCTATTTCAGCGGGTGAAAATCCTGTGCATTTGTGCCATGCTGTATTCAAAGCAAATCTAAATTTACAGATCCATTGGTCCCAAGTACGGTGATTATTGTCAACATAGGATGCAATCATGGTTTTTAGATTTCGATTGATTTTGATTGTGGATGATAGACAGTTGTTAGTTTTTGGGTTACCTGCCACTGTTAAACAATTAATTTAAAGCTGCGGATTCGGGTGACGTTTTAGCTCATCCGCACATCACTAATATATATATATATATATATATACAGCACAGGGATTGGAGACGGGCTCCCCTTTCTCCTCCCTCTCTAATTCAGTACACTCTCGGAATATAAAATTATCATGTGAGAGCACAGCGTTTACTTCTCTTCCTCTGAGGAGGTTGATGTGGTCAGCAAAAATAAAATAAAAATAGAGACTTAGTAGTAGTTGTTGAAGGTAGTAAAAACACAACCTCCATGTCGGGACCTCTGTTTTTTCCCTGTCTCCACACCGAGGGGTTGAGAGCATGGGTTTTACCATTTTTTTATTCCAGCTCTTTGCCCTTATTTGAATATTTTGGGGGCTGTATGAGTAAGTTATAGGGTAAGGTGTCTAAGGTGGGACAGATGCTTGCGGGCTATTCCATCTGAGCATCCCCCCTAAGGCCCGACTTTTTCCAATACTGAACACAGGCCTAGGGGCTTCTGGCAGGAGCAGCCCCAACCGTGTTCCAGCTCATCATCCAGGGAATGTCACTTCTCGTACTCCCCAGAAGTTTAGAGTCACCATTGGTGCTTCAGGGCACAGCGATCTCCAGCGAGTTATTCTCTCAGCTTCCGCCCGGAAACGTAGTGGTTCTGAGAGACTCACTACCTCTAAAAGAATGCTTAGAACAGCTAGATTGGCCATCTCCTGCCGGTCATCCGCTTCAGGGCACCAAGCTAGTAGTTCAAAGCACACCAGAGGCCAGTCTCAAGAGACTGGTTCCCTAAGTACATTTTCTGGTAGCGTGGAAGCTTCTGCCAAATGTATCTCAATGGGTCCTGCACACTGTAGAGAGAGGGTACAAGATTCAGTTTGGATCTCGTTCGACCTCTGTTCTATAGGGTATTTCCCACTCTGGTGGGCACCGAGCAGGCTCCGGCAATAAAACAAGAAGTAGATACTCTCTTGAGGAAGGAGGCCATCGAGGTGGTCCCTCCTCATGACAGAGAGTCAGGGTTCTTCAGCTGTTACTTCATTGTTCCGAAGAAGGATGGAGGGTTGCGTCCAATTCTAGATCTGAGACTATTGAACCGCTCAGTAATGAGACTCAAGTTTAAGATGCTTACTATCAAGCAAGTCGTGTCTCAAACCAGGTCCGAGGACTGGTTTGTGACGATACATCTTAAAGACGTTTTCTTCCATATATCCATTCTTCCTCAACATCAGAAGTTCCTAAGGTTTTCTTTAGGGGGCAAAACATACACAAATTGGGTTCTTTCGTTCGGCCTAGCACCCTCACCCCGCACTTGTGTGTGGATGCAGCTCTGGCTCCCTTGTGACTCCAGAGCATCTGCATACTGATTACATTGACGATTGGTCAATTCTAGCTCAATCAGAGCAGTTAGTAGTTTGGCATCTAGATGTCATTCTCGCTCACATGAAAGACTCCAGTAGAGAGGACCACTTATCTGGGCAAGGTGTGGGATTCGTCGAGTCGATCCTCGCGACAGTCAAAAGAGTGAGAGAAGGCCAGTCAGTCACTATGAAGCTTTTTCAAAAGCTGTTGGGTCTGATGGCAGATGCGTCCAACGTGATAACTTTTGGCCTGATGCATATGAGACCCTTGCAGTGGTGGCTCAGGACTAGGGTTGGGTACCGAAACCCGGTACCAATAAGGCACCGCTACCTATGTAACCGGTATGTACTAGAACCGAATCAGAATGCAGATTTCGGTGCCATGCCTGAGCGATCGGTTGAAATATTTGCCCTTTATTTCTCCGAAACCGACATAAGAAGCATCTTCACCGGCACTACACATGAAAAATTATTTCCCGACTGAGAAGATGCACGTGAACTCAATTTGGAAGGCTCTAATAATACAAGTCCAACAACTCTTTGTAGTAACGCGAGTGTGCTGTTTTCACATTCAGACATAAAAGCACAACTGGGGAAACGAGAGCATCAGTGGAGCATGTGAATGCAATGATTGCACTTGCTTTGACGGCAGTAGGTAGCCTTCCATTAACTAGCTGAGCTTCTACTAGGCTTTTAATACATCAATTAGCAATGGATTACAAATAAACTTAATTATTGTGACAATAAGGTTGAATAACACAGACAAACTACACATAGTCGTAGTCGAGTGTTTATTGTATTTATTATATCTTTCAAAACGTTTATATCTTCTGTTTACTAACCCATATTCCTGGAGCATCATGAGTTCGCTACTTCTATGACTGGATCTGTGGATGCTCTGTGTGAGGGCGCCCTCTGGCATCCAGTATGAACGAAAAAGACATCACCCCCCCGGTTTCACAGACAAGGCTTGAACCTAGTGCTAGACTGAAATTTAACTCTTAGCTGTTTTAACTGAAATAAACTTGCACTGACTGATCCTAAAATATATCAGTGCCTTTGTTTTGTCTCAAGATGCACCCCAATAATGTATATTTTTTCTAAGCATGTTTATAAAAAATACTTAAATGTCCTAATTGAACTATGATCTAATCCTGGTTTAGTCTAAGCCATGTCTGTGAAACCGGGCCCATGTGTTTAGTGCTAATGGCCAATCCAATTATTAATTGGTAACTTTTTTTTTTTAAGTATTGGTTCAGGCACCGTTTAGGCACGGTACCATTTTAAAAGTATCAATTTGGCACTGGTATCGAAAAAACCAAACGATACTCAACCCTACTCAGGACTAAATGGAAAAATGCAATTGCAAAATGGAGCTGGTTTAAATCGTATATTTCACAACGTTCTCAGTTTGTTTAACTGGGTACTAACATATGTCAGGCTGTGCCTTTGTGTCAGGGTGTCCCTCAGGGGTCAGTTCTGGGTCCTGTTTTATTTAGTGTTTACATGCTAACTCTTGGGGAGATTATTCAGAAGTAGGGTCTGGGTTATCATTGTTAAGCGGATGACACACAGATTTATATTAGCACACCTGATTCCACTACTTCCTCTTTGACTCTTTCTGCCTGTTTGCTGGAAATCAAGGCATGGATGAAACACAACTTTCTAAAGCTAAATTCTTCTAAAACTGACATTTAAGTAATTGGCACTCCATCATATGTTTATAAGTGCAATAATTTTAAACTCTCAGTTGACAATACTGGAATATATCCTTCTGCCCAAGTGCATAATTTAGGCGTGAATTTTGATGCTCAGCTGACTTTTAATCCTCATTTCAAAAACATAACTAAAATAGTTTTTTTCCATCTTCATAACATTGCTCACATTAGACCCTTTCTTGTCAGGCCTGATGCTGAGAGGCTTATTCATGCCTTCATCACATCACGGCTCGATTATTGTAATTCTCTCTTTGGGGGTTTACCAGCAAGTTCTGTTAAGAGATTGCAATATATACAAAGCTCAGCTGCGCAAGTTTTGACTTATACATCTGCATGCCATCACATTACCCCAGGGCTCCAGCAACTTCATTGGCTACTGGTTCAATTTTAAAACTCTGATTTTAACCTATAAAGCTGTGCATGGGTTGGCTCCAGATTACATCTGTGATTTGGTCACTCTTTTCACTCCTTCTCGCTCTCTTCGCTCTGCTGGTTGTCTCTCCTTGTAACAGCCTTGTTGTAAATTAAAAACCATGTGAGGGACGGCTTTTTCTTATAATGGGCCTAAGCTATGGAACGCATTAACTGCGTTCATTTGGAATGCTGCTTCCTTGGATTGTTTTAAGAAACTTCTTAAGATGCATCTTTTTAGTAAAGCTTTTCATTTGTGATTATTTGATGTGATTTTACAATTTTATTATAATTTATTTTGTCATTATTTTCATGAAAACATTACATTTCACCTATAAGTGAAATGGGTGCTTCTTGACCAATGTTTCCAAATGGTTCAAGAAGATATGTTGCAGTGTGTCCAGAATGAAACGTCCATATCTGACTTACAGGGGACCATATGGAAACATTCTGTTAATCTCCCAAATGTCATTTTTGTAACAATGATATTTGACCATTGAATAACCAATACAGAAGATCCCCCCAAATGTCATATTGTAAACATTTTTATATGACCAAAAGAAGATCTCTTAACATCCCAAATGTCCTTTTTTTTTGTAATGTTTTTGTATGACCATAAAATAATCTAAATGGAATATCCTCTTAAAGTCATATTAGGAACACAGAACTGCAGCATTTTAATAACCAAAAGAGGACGTTCTAGGAATGTCCCTAATGTTCTGTAAAGGTTAGATAACTTTTAGGGAACGCTGTGCAAGGTTGGAAGAACGTCCCCTCCTACATAGGATTAATGAGATTGTCATCTCTCAATCATCTCATGCAAAAAAAAACAAAAGAAATGAGCGGGATTTGTTTTACTGAGTACATTGCATGCTGCATTTAAAAAAAAATATCGAAATGCAAGCACAGAATAGCACTGTGAATGCCTCACATAATGGCCAAGTGAAAATAACATTAACATTAAGCTCTTCCAAACAGAAGGTCACAAGTCTCAAATCTGTCTATACAAAAGCACATGCAATCCCTCATCCAGGAGTTCAAGTGATGGTGTCTGCCCTTTGACACTCACCACACCAGACTAACACCTGTTTGGCTCTTGTAGGAAACAAATCCAAAATATTGTGATTTATTGCTACTTGTGAACATACGAGTAAAGGCTGATATGGCAGAGAGCAAGACATCCATTTCAAATTGATATTCCTTCCCACTCCAAAAACACATACACACACAAAAAAAAACTATCATGCACCAATTGGTGCAATAGTCTACAGCAAAATATCCCTTCCACTGATAAGCCACCTCTAGAGTGGGGAGGAGGCGGTCGATACTAACTTTTCATTTTTAAAATTATCCTCACATTGATCCAGGGACAAGTGCCAGCAAGGCAGGGGCACACTGACTTTAATACAATAATTATATAAAATGTTACATGCTCATCCTCAACACCAATAAAGTGTGCTCATCCTCAACACCAAATAAAATAAATAAAAATAAATACAATAAAGTGTGTCAGCAAGAGCAGGGCATAAAGCAAACCCATAATCCATCAGCACACTGCCCCCTGACCCAGAGGCTCACAGGCTTACTATGAAGCCTTTATAAAAGTTGCTTACAGAAAGATACAACGACTAGAAGGATAAAAAAAAAACTACAGAGAAACAATTTTGTGTAAAATATCTGTTATATCACAATTAATTAATCAATGTTACTCTATAATACAACAACAACAAAAAACAATAAAAAGGTAAAACTATCTCTGCATTAGACATGTAAAATCAGCACTTCATTTAAAACTTCACACAAAACTGTTCCCACAGTCTGCATAGTTGAAAATTAGAACATATTTTAACCATTATTAAAACTCCATTTTAATTCAAGCAGCTACCAACCCTTTTAAGACATACTTGACTGAAGCAGTACCTAATATTTTATTATTCCTGGTTTTGCATATTGCCAACTTTGCTGATTCTAATAAATAATTTAATAAACACAATTTTCTTTGTTCCTGGGAATTATATTTCGGACCACTAATAAAAACTTTATAAGAAAATACTACTCCAAGGCCTTCAAACCAACTTTTTAAAACGCCAAAAAGACGTCCTAACCTCCCACATTGAATAAATAAATGAGCCACTGTTTCTTCTATTCCGCAAAAAGGATAATGTTTTCCAACTGCTGGATGCAAATTATACATTTTGACACAAAGAATATAATGCTTTACTTGCTAATGCTAAAATTTCCCCAATTCAGGCATTTTAAAAGTCAAAATCATGCTGCTTTCTTATTTTTACATAATTCAATGGAACCTTATACCCATGGTATAAGTTTGGTGATTCATTTTTGGCTCAAGGTCTGCATTTAAAGTCACACCAGAAGTGTTCAGCTGGGATTGGGACTTTCTGCAGACCAGTCAAGTTATTCCACACTGACTGAATCATTGTTTCTCTTTGATCCTTGCCTTATACATAGAGGCACTATAATGTTAGAATAGGAAAGGGTCCTGTCCAAACTGTTGCTATACAATTAGAAGCACACAATTCCCTAAAATATCATTATATGCTTAAACATTAAGATTCATACTCGTAGAAAATACTAAAGTAGTCAAACCTTTCATTAAAGGGGGGTGACCTAATACTTTCGGCAATATAGAGTACAATAGTCTATTTAAAGCTTGAAGACAAAATATATTGATCCAACTTCTGATGTCTACAAGACCTTGTCCTCCTTCTTGTCTACCCCGGTGTCCTTGCCAAATTCCCTCCACTGGCCCTTGTCAATCATGGCCTCTTAATAATCCCTATCCACTTGATTGGCTCCATCTCTCTCTCTCCTCTCCACCTGTAGCTGGTGTGTAGTGAGCGCACTGGCGCCGTTGTCCTGTAGCTGCCGTCGCATCATCCAAGTGGATGCTGCTCACTGGTGGGGGTTGAGGAGAGATCCCCCCCCCCCCATGATTGTAAAGCGCTTTGGGTGTATAGCAATACACTATAAAGCGCTATATAAATGCATCATGAATTAATTGATTCTTGAATTGACATTAAAGCAGGTCCAGGAATCCAGTGCTGGCCTGAACAAAAGAAGTCCACCAACTTTCTCTGGATATCTTTGAGCAATACATCAGTGGCTCTTGCACTTTTAGCCTGTACCATAGCATAGAGGCAGCCACATTATTGATGACCAGGACTCTACCCCGTAGGATAGTTCAGGTAATAGCTCATAGCTCTCTAAAATGTTTGTTTAACAATTTGTACTAACTACCACTTTTATCATTATACCTCATATTGAAGGCATCGATATTTGCCTACAAAACCACCACTGGCTTTGCACCCATTTACCTAAGTTCATTCCTTCAGACTTATGTGCCCTCTATAAACTAGAATTCTGCTAGCGAACGTCGCTAAATTGTGCCATCCCCAAGAGGCACAAAATCACTTTCACAAAATTTTAACTTAAATGTTGCCTCTTGGTGGAATGACCTGCCCAACTCAATCCAAGCAGCCCTCTTCTTCAAGAATCGGCTAAAAACACATCTCTTCCATCTTTATTTGACCCTCTAACTCTAGCATTCTCTATTAAAAATAAAATAGCACTAGCTTTCTAATTTTTTTGTATTCTATCTGTTTTCTTTTTATTTATTATACAATTAACAAAATAAAAAAATGCCTCTTACACTAGCTTGCTCTATTCTTTTTTTAATTATATCTGTTTTCTTTTTATTTATTATATAAGACTTGTTATAACACAAGTTTGCTCTTTTGTTGATTATGATTGCTTCCATTGTCCTCATTTTTAAGTCGCTTTGGATAAAAGCATCTGCTAAATTACTAAATGTAAATTTAATAGAGACAGACAAATTATTTATGACGAGGCCTCTATCCCTATAGGATAGTTTAGGTAACAGATATTTCCAATTGGACAACTTGGCTGACACCTTATCCAGCCTCCCTTCACAACTATTTTTCCTATAATTATCTGGACTCTAGAAAACTTCTAAGATTGTAATACCTTCTATTCCCCACTTCAATCCTCCTGTAATGTGAGACATCCCACCATTCCTCCATTGACTCATTATAAAACCCAGTACTTTTCCCGCAGTTTATCTTCGCAGAAGAAGCTTTTTTAAAAATAAAGTTAGGCTCTTACAGAGTGCTTGAATATGTTCTTGGCCAGATACAAAAAACAATTATGTAATCTGCATATGCAGATAAAGAAGAGTTTATATTTTCTGAAACATAAAACCCTTTAAAATTATTTCTTAATTCACATAACAGAGGCTCAATTACTAGGCTACATAGCTGCCCTGAAAAAGGACATGCCTGCCTAATGCCTTTTGAAGATATGGCTGATTTTAAACAATGTAATCTTTATGACACACATTCAACCAATGTACTACTTGCAAATGAATGCCTTCATAATAAGCCACTGTGTTTATAAAATAAATAATTTCAAGACAACTGTACTGGAATTGAAAATGGAAAAAAACTCATCGTTATAATGTAGTAAACAAAAATAATAAAATTATTTCCAAATATTCATATTTCCATCATATCTGTGGTCATCTATTATAAATTATTTTTAAGTTTCAATTTGAGAATGCCATGGGATGTTTTGTCTAATTGTGTAATCTAAATGCAGTTTTAATTGTTAAAGAAAATTTCTGATAATGTGCAAAATGGCTTTGAGCAAAAGAGCATAATAAATATTTAAACAATGCAGTGAGGCATGATTTCATTATTTGACTTAATTGATTGAGACCACATGAACAGTGAATCACTAAAGGCTGTATTAGACAAGGTGTTCCATCTTCTGAAACAAACAAAATATTTATATTTTATCTGAGCCCTACCTAGGTCAGTGACCTATGACATACATAAGAGTGAAAACATTAGAAACTGTGGAATTTAATCTTAACAAAAATAAGACAAGTCCCAAGAAAGCAGCATCGTAAAAGGCTGAACAATAGACAATGTCTTAGATTTTTCCCCCGTGGATAAACGATGTTTTGTCTTCTAGATAGTCAAAACATTTTTACTACCTTTTCTGCTCACCCTGTTTACACTTGTATTAATGGCCTTTCGGGTGCAACGGCAGAGTATACTGAATAAGGATGCAAAGTGTGGTTGAACACCCACTCACACCAAAAAAGTCTAACGATGTTATATTTTGTTGCTGACGCATGTTTTGAGTTTGAGCTCTGTCAAGTCAATTATTTATAGTCAAATCAAATCACTTTTATTGTCACATCACCACAGCACGTGTGCTTTGGTGAGTGAAATTCTTGAGCGCGTGCTCCAGACAGTGCAGAAACAATTTACATATAGACAGTTCATACTTACAGACTTATCGAGAAGACAATGTGTAGAATACACATACATATACGCAGTACACACAGTGTACTATTTAAGACATACTTACAATTATCAATACACGTTATGCACCATATGTACACATTTGACATTATGTACACAAATATAGACAATAGTATGCAGAAAAAAGTTGCAGCAGATTATGCATAGGCCGGATACGCAAATTCTTGGATGTACGTTGCATGATATCAAGTGGTAGCAGATAGATTGTTGTGTTTGTGTAGTGTGTGCGCGTGTAGTCCAGTTGAACTGTGTTAAAGTGCAGTGCATGGCATATCGTAAAGTGGGAGTGTGCTGTAGGGTTTATTAGTTTTTTCTGTTCATTAGCCTGATAGCCGGAGGGAAAAAGCTATCCCTTAGTCGGCTAGTGTGGGATCGGATGCTGCGGAGACATCTTCCTGAGGAGAGCAGAGAGAGCAGACTGTGGGACGGGTGGCTGGAGTCTTTGATGATCCTCCTGGCTTTCCTTATACACCACCTGGTGTAGATGTTCTGGAGGGAGGGAAGCTCACCTCCAACAATGTGGCGGGCAGTTCACACGACCCTTTGCAGAGCTTTGTGGTTGCCAGCGGTGCTGTATTCAAACCAGGCGGTGATGCAGCCTGTCAGGATGCTCTCCACAGTGCAGGAGTAGAAGTATCTGAGGATGCTGGGGCTCATTCCAAACTTCCTCAGCCGTCTTAGAAAGAAGAGGCGCTGATGTGCCTTCTTCAGCACTGCATCTGTGTGAGCAGACCATGTGAGTCTATTTTCTATCTTAAAATAAAATTGTATACACCATCACTTTTGTTTCTATAACGTGTGAATATATCCCTGATCGCATTCCGCAATGAAAACAATCAGAGTGCCTTGTTATCGCAAGTTTTATTTTTATTTCCCGAGTCCGCTATTAGCCTATAGTCTGTTAGCACAGCCAGCACGGGTGCTGCTAACGCTTCCCATTAGCATCGCGGCTGCCACGAACACAACTATTACTACACATACCCTATTCACACACACACATTTATCATTGTTTCACTGTTACTTGCTTTAATGGCGGATTTGTGTCTACCTTTGTGTGCAGGCGAGGACACGTTCGAGCTGCATTCGGTGCAGCTGGAGCTGGAGGCCGTGGAGAGTCAGATCCACGAGCTGCTTGGGAGGCAGGCCCAGCTGAGGAAATGGAAAGCAATGCTGGAAACATCCCGTGCTGACGCTCACAAGTCACAGCATTGGATGCCGCGATCCAGGCCCTGGTCGACAACTTCTCCTCCACCGGTCTTCGAGATCTCCACCCGTAACCGCTCCTCTCTGCGAGATGGAACGTGATGCTTTGATCATCGGAGACTTAATTGTCCGGCATGTCCGTGCTACGTTAGCTGAAGGTAAAGTGCACACTCACTGTTTCCCTGGTGCTCATGTTCTTGATGTTTCTGCGCAGATACCCGCGATCCTGAAGGATGACGAGAGCGTGCAGCTGTTGTGATTCACGCGGGGGTTAACGACACCAAGCTGCGGCAGGCGGAGACACTGAAGAGGGACTTCCGGAGCCTGATCGAGACGGTACGCAGCACATCGCCCGTGATGACAATCATCATGTCAGGACCTCTTCCAACGCATCGACGAGGACACCAAAGGTTCAGTAGACTGTATGCTTTAAACGAATGGTTGTTGTTATGGTGTAAAGATCAGAAACTGCTATTAAAGATCAGAAACTGTTAATAATTGGAATATTTTCTGGGAGTGTCCTGGGCTTTTCCATGCTGATGGCCTGCACCCCAGCAGAGTCGGAGCGGAACTCCTGTCAGAAAACATTTCCAGGACGGTACGCTCCATCTGACTAGTAAGCCAATTCTCAAATAACTGCTATGATGACTTTTGTTCTACCAACTTAAATGATAAAGGTACTTTATCTACTCCACCAAGCTACTGTTATAAACATGATCCTTGTCAGACTGGTCGTGGCGGCGGTGTCACAAAAATATATAGTGACATTCTTAACGTTACTCAGAAAACAGGATACAGGTTTAACTCATTCGAAATACTTATGCTTAATGTTACACAGTCAGATATGCAACATAAATCGGTCCGGTCTCTTGCTCTGGCTACTGTGTATAGACCGCCTTTTCTTTTAGCACGATACTATGCTTTATAAGGGTGGTATGGCCTGGCTGATTTTTAAACAACTCTGGATCACACAACTGTTGAATTTGAGCTTGCTGTTCTACAGAAAGAAGGTTAAGATCAACAGGCGGTGACTGTTGACTACCAGGTAAGTATTGTTCCTCCACCTCTTCCTCATCCTCAACTAGTCTAATTAGATTAACAACTGCACTCTGACTCTGGGGGTACCATTTCTTCAATAGATTAATGTGCAACACCCGATGTGATGGTTGTTGTTCCTATTTTTTTAATTACTTCAAACGGCCCTTGCCATTTACCCAGAAGTTTATTTTCAGATGTTGGAATCATCACAAGAACTTTCTGATCCAGCTCAAAGGATCGCGACTTTGTCTTCCTATCATACCACATCTTTTGTCTTTTCTGTGTTTCTCTCAAATGCGCAAAGCAAATTCGGTCATTTGTTGCAATTTTTGCCTCATGGCTACACATAATCGATTACATTTATCTTGGTTGATGTCCCCGAAGTCCCATCCCACAGTTCTCTCCCAAGGAACAATGGTCCATGCACTTCATGGCCATACATCAACTGGAAAGGCGAAAACCCGGTTGACGCCTGCGGAACTTCCCTATAAGCAAACATGAGGTATGGTAACCACTGATCCCAGTCGGTCCCCACCTCATTCACGAATTTGCGAAGCATTTGCACTAGAGTCTGATTAAACCCTTCTACGAGACCGTCCGTCTCAGGATGATAGGGGGTGGTTTTTAACCCTTTTATTCCCAGCAGCTGATACACCTGTTGTAGGAATTGAGACATGAAATTTGTTCCTCTATCGGTTAGTATTTCTTTTGGAATACCTACTCTTGAGAAGAATTGTATCAGACAGGAAGCGACAGCCTTAGCTTTAATATTTTTTAATGGAAAGACTTCTGGAAATCGCGTAGCATAATCGCAAATGACCAATATATACTGATAGCCGGTCTTACTTCGTTCCAGGGGGCCTAAAATGTCCATTCCCAGCCGCTGAAAAGAAACATCAATGACTGGCAAGGGAATTAATGGTACTTTGCGTGGTTTACGAATTCCGCTGTATTGACATTCAGGGCAAGCCTTACAAAACTCAGCAATGTCTTTAGACATACCCAACCAGTAAAAATGCTTACTAATTCTACAATGAGTCTTCCGCCTCCCCAAATGTCCTGGAATGGAATGCCCCAACGTCACCACTGTATTTCTTACACTAACGGGTAATACCACTTGTAATTTATCCCCAGTTTTACGATACAGCAAATCATTCATCAAAGATCTCACTTGAAACATGAATAGATTTAATCCCTTTCCTGCTGCATCCCACCTGTGAATACAATTTTGAAATGTCAGCATCCTCTTTCTGCAGCTGCCTCAAATCTTCAGGGATTGGAATCTGATCAGCGTTCAACAGTTTCTCAGGTTATTTCAATTCCCTAGCCTGCACTTTGGTTCCTTTACATTTTTTTTGTTTTCTTTCCCTTCTAGACTTCTTTACTTTAACCGGATTCACCGACAGTTAAGAATCAAAAAAAGGTTAAGACAACAATGGGTTTTCCTCTTCTTCACCTTCATTCTGCTTGCTTTGAGCCCGTGTCAGAACTACATTACAGGTATCCTTCAGATGTAACAGATCCATTAGAGCAGGGAAATCATGACCTAAAACCACGGGATATGGTAAGTTCTGTGCAAGTCCTACCTTCATCAAAGAGGTTTGCCCCGCTATACCATATACACATCAGTAACCGAATAATGCCGCTCCTCACCGTGAACACATCTCACTATTACCGGAGCATCCCTACTTGCATATAGTTCAGGTACCAGCTCTGATTCTACTAGGATTTGAGTGCAACCTGTATCTATTAAGGCAGTGACTTTTTCCCATTCAACTCAACAGTTCTTATCACCTGCTTTGGTACAGGAAGATTAGCAGGTCCAGGTACCATCTCTCGAGGCACATAACACACATTAGTAAGTGTTTTTGTCAACTGCGGACACATTGGCCTGTTATGACCTAATTGACCACATTTAGAACACTTAATAGTCTCTAAAGCAGAGACTCCGAAGTTCTCAGTTCGTTTCTCACTTGCCTCGTTTGTAGATCTACTTCCCTGAGATGCCGAACTCGGCCGTCGAGAAGATCTATCTCGCGTTGTCTTCCAGCGAGAGAGGCTCCAGGGCTCAGCTCTACGTCGTGCTGCCACAAATACATCAGCTAGATGTGCCGCCTCCTCAGCAGTAGACGGGCCGTGTTCTTTGACCCATGTTTGCAATTCTTGATTAAGCATCCGCAACTGCTCAAGGATAATTAGCTCTCCGATCTTCCAGCTCGTTCTCTCTGCCGGCCTCACCCACTTTTGAAATAAGTCTTTCAATCGAACATTTAGTGGTCTCCTCTTCCAGCACCTCCATAGCACGAAATCTCTTGTCGGTATGTCTCATGGTTGATGGAATACTTCTTCAAGATTGACTATTTTACTTGCATGTAATCAATTGCATTTGCAACATCCATGGCCACATATGCACTGCGCGCCTTGCCAGTCAGCAGCGGAATGAGTCTAATGGCCCGGTCTCCCCTCGGCCATCTGCAAACCTCAGCAATCCGTTCAAACGTGGTTAAATAATGCTCGATGTCGTCCGACTCACACAATTGTTGCATCTTTGGGTCCTGCAGCGCATATCCATGGCCCATATTCCAGGAGCCAATAGAAACTCTTGACGATTCCTCTGGCTCAACGGCTCCCCTGTCTCGCAAATCCTCCAACGAAGTTCGCTGGCTGACCTCACCTTGAAGTAATCGAAATTGATGCTGAAGAGATTTCCATCTCGTCTCTTGTTGAGCTGCCTCTTGTGCTTGACGTGCATCTCTCTCTTGCTGATCTCGCATAAACCGCTGAAACATCCGTTTAAGTTCCATGACATCACCCTCCGGCTCTTCGTCGGACATATGCCAAGCTGCACCTGTCACATCCTCCGTCAGTATCTCTCCCTCATCGGGTACGATCTCGACGTCAGCAGAAACAACAGCATGCACCGCTTTCTTGGGCGCCATTCCTTCAACACTGGACTCACTCTAAGCGGCCTCCTTTTGGACAGAATCCCACCGCTGCCATCATCTTGTCAGGGTTCTTCCATTTATTTTCAGGAGACATTCATAGAGTTTTCAAAATGTCTGGTTTATTCGCTGCCACATATACTGATCACAAATGTGCAGGGGAAAAAATGAGAAAACACACACAAAAACTAATAAAATAAAATACCAGCACATTACTGAGTTCTGGACCTCAGATGTTTCTCCAGGGATCCCTCACCAGAACTAACTCAGCCATCAAAAATTAAACCATTTTAACCAGTCAGACCAAACCATGTAGCATTTGTACGACAGCGTTTGTATCTTTGTGAAAACTAAAATATTTGTTAAAATAATTGTTAAAAATGTATAAGAAGAACATGCTTATGGTAAACAGTCTTAACGTGTATATGTCGAAATTGACCATCCCGTTGTTGCGTCATTTCGTGAAATAGCGTAACGATTTGGTTTTGTGTGTGTGTGTGTGTGTGTGTGTGTGTGTGTGTGTGTGTGTGCATGTTTATGTGGTTTATGAGGACACAAATTTGTATAATGACATGGGTATGACATAGGTATTACAAGGAGAAGGTGATTTATGAGGACATTTTCAGTGTCCCCATAATTTAAAACGCTTATAAATCATACAGAGTGAGTTTTTTTGAGGGAAAATAGAAATGCACCGTCTCCTGTGAGGGCTAAGTTTAGGTGTAGGGTAGGTGTAGGGCAATAGCACATACAGCTTGTACAGTATAAAAACCATTACGCCTATGGAAAGTCCCCGTAAACCATAAAAACCAACATGTGTGTGTGTGTGTGTGTGTGTTCTTGAAATCAAATCTTAAGAAAAAAAGTCAGTCAGTCAGTCCTGCAGAACGCTTGTCACGACATATTTCGTTGTGTTAACCAACTCTGCGTGTCTTCATCTAACCGAGCACGTCCAGTATTTTTACTTTTACTTATTTTTAGTTAGGTCACACGTATATTTTCTAGTTTCATTTAAGTAGGACTTGTAGTTATTTGGTCGTTCGCACGTCCAGTGTTTTACTGCTGTACTATAACACATTTTCTCCCGCGGTCGCACTTAGTGTTAGAATGGTTCGAAATGGTTCCCGTTTTGGTCCCTCCTCCTCCGGATCTAGGGGTGGGACGTAGGCGTGGTCTGCCCCCGCAGCGTTCGGGAGTTCATTCTAACTTTAACCGTCGATGCGTACGGACCTCTCCGCGGACACGCGTGGACCTGACCCGCACTCAGTCTCTCGTTTAACTTTCCGTTCAGATAAGTTATGATCTTTTAACAAACGTCTGTGAGATTGTCTTGTTTTAGATTCTCGGTAAATGTATGAACCGTTTTACCCGTTAAAAAATGCTACAGGCCTTTCAGGTCAGCGAACTACAATACCCCATCATATAACTCAGACTACAAACATGGTTGCCACGGATCCCCAAAACGGTCTAAACGCGACAGATCTCTAAATCGTCAGACTTTTGGTTATACGTATGTTCGGATAGCTACCCTATATTGAAACACTCGTATTACCAACGCTTTTTTACAAAGTATACGCTTCTTTCGCCTGTCGATGTTACAAACCCTTATTTTTGCGAGATCTACACGTCTGAAGTATAAGTCTTTAGAAAGAATTAACAGGTCTTATAAAATCATTGATTTGACTTAACAACTTTAAAACACAATCCGCACAAACGATAAATCAGACGCTCTTAAAATCGATAGTGCACAAAACGTGTGTAAAAGGACGGATGATCGCGGGAAATCACAGGAAAACAAACTTATTGTGGGATACTGTGTGCACATAATCAAGACTGATTGAAATATACGACTGATATATGTGTTTACAGGCCCGCGCACCGCAAATCACCCTACATGGTTTCCCAGCCAGCTGCTTGAATGTCTCTCTTTTTGCACATGTACACTATTTGAGTCCTCTACACAGTTGTGCAGTTTGTATTTTTAGTTTATTTATAGGTAACCATTTTTTATATATAGCATCTGTATAGTCAAAGCTGACAGTAGGTTAGTTGTGTATAGGTTTATACTGTTTTACTTTGTGTTGTATATCTGTATTCATATAGCACCGTGGTCCAGTGTGGCACGACATCTCGTACCGCTGTATGTCCACAGAAGTAGCGGGGTGACAATAAAGATAGGGCGTATGTCAGTGTATGTCAAGATAGTGACATACACTTGACTTGACGACACATTAACGTGATATTACGGGTCGTGTCTTACGCAATTGTGTGTTACTTAACGTTTTCATTCAGTTTTAATATAAAAGATAATAGTCTGTTACCAATTTTAGAGGTGTTTATTATGAAATCACACAATGAACCACTGAAGAACGTACTGTTTGCTAACACGGAATTAATTAAATAATACTCTGTGCTCATTTAACCGGTATATTTACAGTATGTTGAACGTAATACAGTTAAACAGGACCATTCAAACATTAAAAACCTATTAAACAGCCGTTTCAATACAAACATAATTTATCAAAGACTATTAAACTATTGGATTTTGCACACCTTAAAACACTTTATTCAATCAAAAAACTGTCCCAAAAGACAGACGGACAAATCTTCAAGGATAGCTGAGACGGACGGAGTTTATGCAAAAGACAAAATAATTATTCTTATATTTCATAAGCAAACTGATATATAATTTATTTCCCTATTCAATAGCTATGTCTCCCAAAATGCATAATAAACATGCTTTTAGTCCTGGGGCCGTTTCAGAAAGGAGGTTAAGTGAAAACTCTGAGTATGTTAACTAGAGTTGAGCCGGATACTCGGCTGAAATGAGTATCCGGTACGGATAAAGCACTTTTGCCGAGTAAGAGTATCATACGAGTAATACGAGTCAATATCTGTGCTCGGATTGAATAAAAATTATCATTGGGTAGCTGACTGTGTCTGCGTTCTGTGATAGGCTAGTCACAGCCCTCTCCCACACACATACAGGTTTAGGGGCGCTCACATATCGCCTTTTCCGCTCAAGTTCGTTATTTCAAATGTAGAAGCGCGGTATGCGCGCTCATAATGGAAGCGACGCGGTCGCGGGGCGACGCGTTCGTTTTTTTCCAGGCGCGTCCGCCGCATCGAGATAAAAACATCTCAACTTTTCAGAATGCCGCAAGCGCACCGCACCTTCTTGTAACGGAGGCGCGGCTGATGGTTGCTTAGCAACAACAAACGCCTCGGAGCGCAACTGCCCGGCGCTTTGGAAAAAGGAGAAAGCAGCGCACCTGGCGTTTTCCATGCGTTTTTAGGCGCGGTATGTGAACGCGACCCTATTGTGTTGCTGTGTCCCGCTCTGCTCATTCACACACAGAACACGGAGAAGAGAACAGAACAGCGCGCTCTCTCTCTCTGTCTCTCCCTCAGTCACTCAGGTTCGCGGGTTTTTTCCGTTAACGTTTAGGGTTTCTTCAGCTTCAGGTTTGTTTTTTACTTTGGTTTGTAGTACTTATTAACCAGTAGAGTTTTGGTAAACGTGGGGTTTGTTCAGACGTGGTGCTTGGTAGAATGCGATTTTTTTTTTTCTTTTTTAAACCTTTTAAACCAAGAGAGTGTCTGACACTTTCTTGCTGTATTTCATTAAAAAAAAGTAAGTAGTGGTATACAACTATATTACAAATTAATTAGCTACACACACACACACATACCTGGTGTAAAAAAAAAAAATAAGAACCAAAAAAAAAAAATTCACACTGATCATAAAAAAATTTAAAGTTAAAAAAAGAAAGTTATGTTGAGATGAAAACTCTTGTTCATTACATTTTACTTCATAATTGCAACCGCATGTGTTGTATTCATTGTTGCAAAACTTGTTCTGTATATAGTTTGTTTGTTATTGTGATCAAAACCATTGATCTGAAGCTTAATGCTGATGCTGTCATGTAAATAGTTTTCTAAATCAGCAATAAATATAACAATTTCTGATCAACCCATATCAATTGCATGCTTAAAATAACATACCGGTTAAAGCCCCGCCCATTTCAAGACAACCCGACCCACTTCCAGGTTAAATTCCGCCCACTTCCGGGTTAGGCCCCGCCCAGTCCGAGTACAGATACAGATACAGATAATTCATATGGTTAACAGATACAGATACAGATACAGATAATGCTGTACTCGCTCATCCCTAATGTTAACCCTGAAATGAGGGAAACTCTGGGTTTTCCGTTTCAAAATGTTCCGTTTGTCAAACCCGAGAAAGCAGGGTAAGTCAAGCCCGTTTCTGAAAGAGAGGTAACTTATACTCAGAGTCAATTACCGTGGTAACTTACTCCGTGAAACTAACCTGGTCGGGAGCAGGTTTTCTTTGGTAAACCCAGAGTTTCTTTCGGTCTCCTCTCCCTTTTTATAGTTTTAGCGAGGTTTAAATGCCTAATTCAAACTGCAAAATTGATTTTCTTACTGAGTATTTTTTGTCTTATTGCAAGTACAAATATCTAAAAATGTAAAATTATATATGAACATTTTTTCAATATTTAGTCTTGTTTCCTGGGGGATTTTCCTTTTTAAGTGCATTTTACATAAAACAAGTAAAATTGTCCGCCATTGGGTAAGAAAAATAATCTTAATGCAAACAGAAACAAGAATATGTTTAATGTCTTACCCCATTGGAAGATAATTAGACAAATAGGAAAAATGCACTTTAAAACATCGGAGATGCAGAGCACATTATAAGTCCTGTATGCAGATGATTTTAAGGAAAGTGTGCATCGCTCTCATATACTCATTTTGATCGTTTGTCCTGGGCACAAATCCGTCAAAGAGGAGTTTCACAGGACTGTAGGTCAGTGGTGAAAAAATCGGTTTAAATGAGGCTAATCTGATAAATGATGTTCACTTGATAACACCTTTCTGTGACATCTGGAAGTAACGCTGAATTAGCCACCTCGTAAAATATGAACGGATTGCCATGAGATCGGGCTGGAAGTAATGTGGTTGGATGCATTGATGACAAGCATATCTCCACCATCATCGCACCTTCTGAAAATGAAACTAATTACTGTATGGAATGGAAGGATGCCAGGTGGAGGGGTAGTACAAGCCGTAACCACCTCCACTGCTGTTAAATAAACTAATTATTCACTTTTTTATCATCTTTATTTCCTAATACAAAAGCAAAAGTTATTCTTTTTATTTTTGGATTTGAGAATTCTTCCAATACTTGACCACCTCCTCTTCATCTGTCAGTGGTGCTGGTTCTCTCTCTGCCTTCTTGCTGTCGTCAAGTCAGTAGTTAATTGTATTACTCTAATTAAGAAATGCAACAGGTTGGATTAGAGAATATTTAACTATGTGAAAAGAGTGTTTGACTATGTGTAAAAAGCTGCAGCGCATTGAAATAGACATTGAATGATATTTAATGTAAAATGTTTTTAAAGTCATTAAGCCCACACATATGAACCTTTCATGCTTAAAGCTTTACCTTGATTTAATTGTGTTTTTATACTTCATTTTTAGCTGCTGCACGTTCTTGTTTAATTTTTCCCGTATTTTTACTTTTTTGTGGCTGTGGGATACCATTAAAATTAATATGTTCAATAATTTACAGTTTTCACCTCTGATATTATAAGTTATTAAGTTATTGACAGTTATTAAGAGTTAAAGTTACGCATTGACGGAAGTACGCACAACTGACGTCTTTTTGGCGGGAGCTGTTGCCATGGTGAATCGTAACTTCGGTGCTCTGCTGATCATGACTTTTCATAGTCATGGTGCACGCGCTTAACTCAGAGTCAACCTACTTAGAGTTGAGTAAACTAACACAATTCAGCCGTTCTGTAACCGAAAACTCAGAGTTTCCCATCTCAGAGTAACTCAACTCTGAGTTCAAGTTTAAACTCAGAGTTGGTTGAACCTCCTTATTGAAACGGGCCCCTGGTGTCCTCTACATTGAACATGTATGAAATTATGTCCTGTTTCATAACAGGAAGTCATATTTTAATTTGAAAACCCATAACATTTTCCTGAGATGTTGCTTTATGACAAACAATCTGAAAATGATTCAGATGTAAAAGACATTACAAAATATAATCATATTTTCATAAGGATGTACAATTTTTCACTAAATAAATATAAAATATATTATAATTATAAATATATAAAATATAAATATAGCCATCTTTAAAGACGTAGGAGAGGGTTTAAAAAACATTTAGTATCTCTATAAAGCCCTGAATGTGCTCTGTACAGGACATCCAGGTTTATAACTGTGACATGTGAGGTCTCAGAGAAATACACTAAAATAGAATGTCCACTACAGAGGCAAAAACTCCATAGCTGGGTCTCAGGAGGAGAAATAAAATTGCCTAATTTGATCCTACAGTGTTACTGCACATGCTTTAGATCATTACAAACAATAATGCAAAATTATTATATTAGAATAGAAGATATGCCGTCTCTCGTATCACATAAATTATCAATAATTAAGTATGTGGTTTTGAAGAAGATTATTTTTTTATTTCTCTGTTTTGACCGTATCATTTGGACTTGGACTTGGACTCGAACCTCTTTGGACTCGGACTTGACTCGGACTCGAACCTCTTTGGACTTGGACTTGACTCGGACTCGAACCTCTTTGGACTTGGACTTGTCTTGGACTCGACAAAGGTGGACTTGACTACAGCCCTAAAATACATAGAATTAACACGTATTATGTATAGATTATCACCATTATTATTATTTTTAATTTTTCTCATTAAAGTTTCAAAATTGATTTAGTAAAGAGCAGTGATAGGTTTTCTCTCACTGTTGTTTGATTAATATGAATGGCAGACAGGATGTACAGTGCTCAGCGTAAATGAGTACACCCCCTTTGAAAAGTAAAATTTTAAACAATATCTCAATGAACACAAAAACCATTTCCAAAATGTTGACAAGACTAAGTTTTATATAACATCTGTTTAACTTATAACATGAAAGTAAGGTTAATAATATAACTTAGATTACACATTTTTCAGTTTTACTCAAATTAGGGTGATGCAAAAATGAGTACACCCCACAACAAAAACTACTAAATCTAGTACTTTGTATGGCCTCCATGATTTTTGATGAAAGCACCAAGTCTTCTAGGCATGGAATGAACAAGTTGGTGACGTTTTGCCAGATCTATCTTTTTCGATTCTACAAGAATGACCTCTTTAAGAGATTGGATGCTGGATGGAGAGTGTTGCTCAACTTGTCTCTTCAGAATTCCCCATAGGGATTTGATTGGGTTCAGATCAGGAGACATACTTGGCCACTGAATCACTTTCACCCTGTTCTTCTTCAGAGATCCAACAGTGGCCTTTGATGTGTGTTTAGGATCATTGTCATGTTGGAAAAGTGCACGACAACCAAGGGCACAGAGTGATGGTAGCATCTTCTCTTTCAGTATAGAGCAGTACATTTGTGAATTCATGATGCCATCAATGAAATGCAGCTGTCCGACACCAGCAGCACTCATGCAGCCCCACATAAGGACACTGCCACCACCATGTTTCACTGTAGGCACCATGCATTTTTTGTATTCCTCACCTTATGACGCCATACAATTTCAAGCCATCAGTTCCAAAAACATTTATCTTGGTCTCATCACTCCAGAGTATAGAGTCCCAGTAGTCTTCATCTGTGTCAGCATGGGCCCTGGCAAACTCTAGGTGGGCTTTTTTGTGCCTGGGCTTTAGGAGAGGCTTCTTTCGTGGACGGCACCCATGCATGCCATTCCTCTGCAGTGTACACCGTGTTGTGTCACGGGAAATAGTCACCCCAGTTTGGCTTTCTACTTCTTTAGATAACTGCAGTGAACTTGCATGTCGATTTTCTTCAACCCTTCTCATCAGAAGACGCTCCTGACGAGGTGTTAACTTCCGTGGACGACCTGGACGTCTCTGTGAGATGGTTGCAGTTCCATCTTTTTTAAATGTTTGTACCACTTTTGCTACAGTATTCCGACTGATAAGTAAAGCTTTGCTGATCTTATTGTAGCCTTCACCTTTCTTGTGTAAAGAAATTATTTTCTTTCTCAGGTCTTGTGACATTTCTCTTCCATGTGGTGCCATTGTTGACAGCATGAAATGGGAAGGGGTTTTCTTTAAGTAACACCCTTTTATAGTCAACTGTCTGCTGAACAATGAATAATTAGACTCCCCTGTGGTTGAATTCTTGTTAAATTAGACATTTGTAGTCTAAAATTTAGCTTTGCTCCAGAGACTTTCAGTGGGGTGTACTCATTTTTGCATCACCCTAATTTGAGTAAAACTGAAAAATGTGTAATCTAAGTTATATTATTAACCTTACTTTCATGTTATAAGTTAAACTGACTGGAGTACGTAGGCTCAAGACTGAACACAATAGCTAGGAACAAGCACAATTATAAAGGATAAACACAGATGATGGGAATCAGGGCTAACGAGTAGAGTGCTGAGCAAGATTAGGTACAATAGTGCCATCTGCAGGGTAGGAAGGGACTGAGCTAGGGGTAAATGTGCCATCTAGAGGCCTGGAAGGAGCATAGCCGATAAGCTTAAGGAGGGCGTCCCCTGCAGGCCAGGAGTGGACCAGCAGTGCAGAGATGAGATCTTTACAGATATTCCATGCCGGCTGATAACATAACCGAGAGGGAGAATATATAGTATAAACAGAATAGGGCCAAGCACTGAGCCTTGTGGGACACCAAATGTAACATTGTGTGTCACAGATTTAGCCTCTCACAAGGCAACATATTCCATTCTCCCAGTAAGGTAGGATGAAAACCGGTTATAAACAGAGTCAGAGAGACTGATGGTGTGACAAACAAAACTTATGCTGTGTCCACAGTGTCGAATGCTGTGAAACGAGTGAAAACCACGTCGCTCCGACTTGTAAAGAAATTAGAAATCACACCATTCAAAATCACACCACTCCGCTCCCACTCAGCGCACATACAGGTGCATCTCAATAAATTAGAATGTCTTGAAAAAGTTCATTTATTTCAGTATTTCACCTCAAATTGTGAAACTCATGTATTAAATAAATTCAGTGCACACAGACCTGCAAAACACTTGCAAAGTTTTCCTGAACCTTCAAAACGGTCTCTCAGTTTGTTTCACTAGGCTACACAATCATGAGGAAAACTGCTATTCTGACAGTTGTCCAGAAGACAATCATTGACAGCCTTCACAAGTAGGGTAAGCAACAAACATTAATTGCCAAAAAGCTGGCTGTATCCAAGCATGTTAACAGAAAGTTGTGTGGAAAGAAAAAGTGTGGAATAAAAAGATGCACAACCAACCGAGAGAACCGCAGCCTTATGAGGATTGTCAAGCAAAATCGATTCAAGAATTAGGGTGAACTTTACAAGGAATGGACTGTGGCTGAGGTCAAGGCATCAAGAGCAACCACACACAGACGTGTCAAGGAATTTGTCTACAGTTGTCGTATTCCTCTTGTTAAGCCACTCCTGAATCACAGACAACGTCAGAGGCGTCTTACCTGGGCGAAGGTAAGGAGAAGAAGAACTGGACTGTGGTCCAAAGTCCTCTTTTCAGATGAACGCACGTTTTGTATTTCATTTGGAAACCAAGGTCCTAGAGTCTGGAGGAAGGGTGGAGAAGCTCATAGACCAAGTTGCTTGAAGTCCAGTGTTAAATTTCCACAGTCTGATGATTTGGGGTGCAATGTCATCTTCTGGTGTTGGTCCATTGTGTTTTTTTGAAAAACAACATCACTGCACCCGTTTACCAATACACTTTGGAACACTTCATGCTTCCTTCTGCTGACCAGCTTTTTAAAGATGCTGAATTCATTTTCCAGCAGGATTTGGCACCTGCCCACACAGCCAAAACCAGCAAAAGTTGGTTAAATGACCATGGTGTAGGTGTGCTTGACTGGCCAGCAAACTCACACAGACCTGAACCCCATCGACAATCTATGGGGTATTGTCAAGAGGAAAATAAGAAACAAGAGACCAAAAAATGCAGATGAGCTGAAGGCTCTGACATCAGCGTTGCCACAAACTGATCACCTCCATGCCAAGCCGAATTGAGGCAGTAATTAAAGCAAAAGGAGCTCCTACAAGTATTGAGTACATATGCAGTAAATGAACATACTTTCCAGAAGGCAACAATTCACTAAAATGTTTTTTTTTTTTTTTATTGGTCTTATGAAGTATTCTAATTTAAGATTTTGAATTGGTGGGTTTTTGTTAAATATGAGCAAAAATCATCACAATTAAAAGAACCAAAGACTTAAACTACTTCAGTCTATGTGCATTGAATTTATTGAATACACGAGTTTCACAATTTGAGTTGAATAACTGCAATAAATCAACTTTTCCACAACTTTCCAATTTATTGAGATGCACCTGTACTCTGATTGCTGTCATTACTTTTATATTTCAGAACCACCCGCAATCCAAATAATCTGGCTGTGGGCAGGGGTCAGATATTATTGCTTGCGGGCCTGTTGCCGACCACTGGTGTAGGCTATTCGAAGATTGCCAAGACTCTGAAACTGAGCAACAGCAAGGTGGCCATACAGCGGTTTAACAGGACATGTTCCACTCAGAACAGACCTTGCCATGGTCGACCAAAGAAGTTGAGTGCACGTGCTCAGCGTCATATCCAGAGGTTGTGTTTGGGAAATAGACTGCAGTGCTGCCAGTAGTGCTGCAGAGGTTGAATGGGTGGGGGTCAACCTGTCAGTGCTCAGATCATACACCACACACTGCATCAAATTGGTCTGCATGGCTGTTGTCCCAGAAGGAATCCTCTTCTAAAGTTGATTCACAAGAAAGCCCACAAACAGTTTGCTGAAGACAAGCAGACTAAGAACATGGATTACTGGAACCATGTCCTGTGGTCTGATGATACCAAGATAAACTTATTTGGTTCAGATGGTGTCAAGCGTGTGTGGTGGCAACCAGGTGAGGAGTAATCATGGTGGTGGGAGTTCCATAGTCTGGGGCTGCACGAGTGCTGCCGACATTGAGGAGCTACAGTTCATTGAGGGAACCATGAATACCAATATGTACTGTAACATACTAAAGCAGAGTATGATCCCCTTCCTTTGGAGACCGGGCCACAGGGCAGTATTCCAATATGATAACAACCCCAAACACACCTCCAAGATGACCACTGCCTTGCTAAAGAAGCTGAGAGTAAAGATAATCTATGGGGCATCCTCAAATGGAAGATGGAGGAGAGCAATGTGGAAGTGCAAGAGGACTTCAATGGCAACCTCTGAAGCTCTGGTGAACTTCATGCCAAAGAGGGTTAAGTCAGTGCTGGAAAATAATGGTGGCCACGCAAAATTGACAGTTTAGGCCCAATTTGGACATTTTCACTTAGGGGTGTACTCAGTTTTGTGGCCAGCGTTTTAGACAATTAATGGCTATGTGTTGTTTAAACTGTTATGCATGCTATACACTCACTTCTTTACATTGTAGCAAAGTGTCATTTCTTCAGTGGTGTCACATGAAAAAATATAATAAAATATAAAAAAAATGTGAGGAGTGTACTCACTTCTGTGAGATACTGTGTGTTTATATGTATATATACTGTAAAGTAAACTCCATCCTGTTCATCCTCATGCCATCACACACACACACACACACACACAAACTCTCACACACACACACACACACACACACATATATATATATATATATACAGGTGCTGGTCATATAATTAGGACATCATCAAAATCATCAAGTTGATTTATTTCACTAATTCCATTCAAAAAGTGAAACTTGTATAATGTATACATTCATTTCACACAGACTGATATATTTCAAGTGTTTATTTATTTTAATTTTGATGATTATAACTGACAACTAATGAAAACCCTAAATTCAGTATCTCAGAAAATTAGAATATTGTGAAAAGGAATTAACTCAAAACACCTGCAAAGGGCTTTAAATGGTCTCTCAGTCTTGTTTTGTAGGCTACACAATCATGGGGAAAACTGCTGACTTGACAGTTGTCCAAAAGACGACCATTGACACCTTGCACAAGGGCAAGACACAAAAGGTCATTGCAAAAGAGGCTGGCTGTTCACAGAGCTCTGTGTCCAAGCCCATTAATAGAGAGGCGAAGGGAAGGAAAATATGTGGTAGAAAAAAGTGTACAAGCAATAGGGATAACCGCACCCTGGAGAGGATTGTGAAACAAAACCCATTCAAAAATGTGGGGGAGATTTACAAAGAGTGGACTGCAGCTGGAGTCAGTGCTTCAAGAACCACTACGCACAGACGTATGCAAGACATGGGTTCCAGCTGTCGCATTCCTTGTGTCAAGCCATTCTTGAACAACAGACAGCATCAGAAGCGTCTCGCCTGGGCTAAAGACAAAAAGGACTGGACTGCTGCTGAGTGGTCCAAAGTTATGTTCTCTGATGAAAGTAAATTTTGCATTTATTTTTGAAATCAGGGTCCCAGAGTCTGGAGGAAGAGAGGAGAGGCACAGAATTCACGTTGCTTGAGGTCCAGTGTAAAGTTTCCACAGTCAGTGATGGTTTGGGGTGCCATGTCATCTGCTGGTGTTGGTCCACTGTGTTTTCTGAGGTCCAAGGTCAACACAGCCGTATACCAGGAAGCACTTCATGCTTCCTGCTGCTGACCAACTTTATGGAGATGCAGATTTCATTTTCCAACAGGACTTGGCAACTGCACACAGTACCTAAGCTACCAGTACCTGGTTTAAAGACCATGGTGTAGATCATTATGACAAATGATTTGTTCAGAAATACAATGTGATTTGTGTATTCTAATGTGTTGCACTTTAATGTGTGCTGGGCTCTTTAAGAACGGCCTTACCCTCTCATTGGATGTACATATTCACAAGGAACACACATGAGCGTGGACGCGGTGTGTGATGTAGCGTGTTTGTAACATGAGCTCTGGTAATAAAGTACAACGTTCCCAGGTGGTCGTCACGGTGTTAATTATTACTAAGACGCACCACACAACATGGTGTCAGAAGACAACACGGACTTTTCGCCGTGAGTGATCTGTTTTTTGTAGAAAACAGAGGTTTTTTTTTTCCTCAAGGCTGCATAGTGGAAATGGCGGATTGTTTTCGGAGACCTGACCCGCTCGCATTCGAAGGGAACGTTGCCGACAGCTGGCAAATCTTCGAGCAGGAGTATGACATTTTCATCGCGGCGGCGCACCATGATAAACCTGCCAAGACAAGGGCCTATATCCTCCTCAATCTCGCAGGGCCAGAGGCCATAGAACGAGAGCGATCGTTCGTCTACGCAGAAGAAGTGCGTGCACCGGGTGAGAATTGCGCTATTTTAACTCCAGCTGAAACAAGAGAGGATCCCGAATGCCTGAAAAGGAAATTTCGTGAAATTTGCAACCCACAACAAAACAAAACCTTGGAAAAACACAAGTTTCACTCCAGAAACCAGAAACAAGGTGAGACTATTGAGTCATTTATCAGTGATCTCAGGATCAAAGCAAAAGCATGTCATTTCAGAGAATTGACAGACGAGCTAATCTGTGACAGGATAGTATGTGGCATCAACAGTGAAAGCTTAAGGAAAGCACTGTTAAGGGACAGCGACTTAACTCTGATTAAAGCCATCTCAATATGTCACATACATGAAATTACTGAATAAAATAATAAAACGTTGGCAATGCCACAGATGCCCACTAACGTGGATGCAATACATCCAGTTTCCAGCAGGAGGCGCCAATACACAAGACAAAAGCCCAGAATAGAACAAAGTGATTTACCCACTATAACGAATTGCAGAAATTGTGGTAACAATCATCTGGCAAAGAAAGAAAAATGCCTGGCTTTTGGACAGCTGTGCCATAACTGCAAGAAAATTAATCATTTCAAAAAATTTTGCAGATTGCGTTGTCAATTTGGACCAAAGAAAGCAAACTACAAAAAAAGACATGAACATGAACTTGAAGTGGACAAAACCTCTGTATATGATGACACTTTCTATGTTGATGGCATTGCATTTGATAGGAGTGTTGACACTGTTAACTCTTTCATGGCTGAACAGGAAGAAGGATTTGTCACTTTGCACATAAACAAAACCCCAATTGAAGTGAAAGTAGACACTGGGGCAATGTGTAACGTAATTTCGCAAAAATATTCCAGCGAATTGCCACCAATGTACAACCAGTGGAGCAAGAAAGCACACCTAACCTAGTGGCTTATGGTGGAGGTAAAATTGAAACAAAAGGTTTAGTTACACTGTCGTGTAGTTTAAAAGGACAAAGCCACTCACTCCAATTTTTCTTGGTGGATCAAGATGTCCAAACGCTGTTAGGGTTTCGTGCATGTTTAGACATGGGGATTGTCAAAATGAGCCCACATGTTCATCTGATCAGCACGGAGAGCAGTACTAAACAAATTCTCAAAGAATACCAAGACTTGTTCACTGATGAACTTGGAGAACTCCCAATCACATACTCCATGACAGTAGACTCAAGCGTGCAGCCTGTAGTTCGCCCTGCACATCGCATTCCACTGGCAATGCAGGACCGTGTTAAAGCAGAGCTGGACCGCATGCAGAGCCTGGGTGTCATAACACCAGTCTCTGAGCCAACAGACTGGGTTTCGTCCATGGTTGTGACACATAAAAAGGACAGACAAGAAATCAGACTGTGTATAAATCCTAAAGATCTCAACACTGCCTTAAAGAGACCTCATCACCCTATGCGCAGTGTAGAGGAAGTAGCATCCCAGATGTCGGGGCAACAGTATTTTCTGTGCTGGACGCAAAGAACTCTTTCTGGCAAATACGTCTTGACCACAAGTCTTCTATGATGGCTATGTTTAGCACCCCATTTGGACGCTATAGATTTCTTCGCATGCCTTTTGGCATAAACTCCGCAAGCGAAGTGTTTCAGCGCTCAATGGAGCAGCTGTTTTCAGGATACCCCTGTGCTATCATAGTCGATGACATCATCGTTGGAGGACATGATGTTGCAGAACATGATGCTAATTTGAGAAGAGTGCTGAATCGAGCACGTGAGGTCAAACTCAAATTAAACCCTGCCAAATGCAGATTCCGTCTGGATCAAGTCAGCTATGTAGGTCATATTTTCACTAGAGAAGGCTTGAAGGCGGATCCTTCTAAAATAAAAGCAATCTCTGAGATGCCAGATCCCAAGGATGTTCCCGCATTGCAGCGATTCCTTGGAATGGTAAATTACCTGGGGAGATATATTCCAAACTTTAGTGATGTAGCTGCACCTCTAAGGAAGCTGACACACAAAGAAACTGCATGGTGCTGGTACCAGCAGCACCAACAAGCATATGATACTCTCAAAGCTTGCTTGACCACTTCACCTGTCTTGTCATACTATGATGTAAAAAAGCCAGTCACACTAACCTGTGATGCTTCATGTTTTGGACTCGGAGCTGCATGTATACAGGATGGCAGACCGGTTGCGTACGTGTCTCGCACACTCACAGACACAGAGAAGCGATACGCACAGATTGAAAAGGAGCTGCTTGCTGTCGTATTTGCTGTACCAAATTCAGGGATTATGTGTATGGCAAATCCACAATCGTCGAAACAGACCACCAGCCCCTGGTGACCATTCTAAAGAAACCCATTCACACAGACTCTGCACGATTACAAAGAATGATGCTCAGGTTACAGTACTACGACATCACTCTGGTGTACAAGAAGGGTAAACACATGTATCTTGCAGACACCCTATCTCGAGCTCCAAACATTAAAGACATTCCTCCACATGCTGAAGATGACACATTTGAGGTCATGTCCGTCAGTTACATCTCTACTGGTCGACTGGAGGAACTCAGAAAGCAAACAACGGAGGATGAGGTGCTACAGGCTCTCAGCACTGTGATTAAAAGAGGTTGGCCAAATAAAGAACATAGTTTGTGCCCCGCTCTGCGTCCATACTTTCCATACCGGGATGAACTAACCGTGGGAGATGGAATAGTGATGAAAAGCCACAAAACTGTCATTCCTCGCTCATTACAGAAAGAATACATTGGCATAGTCCACAGAGGACACCCTGGTTTGGATGCTACCAAACATAGAGCAAGAGGTATCATTTTCTGGCCAACGATGTCAGCTGATATCACAGCGGAACTCATCGCATGTTCAGTTTGTAATAGCACAAAGCCACATCAGCAGAAAGAACCACTGAAACTGTAACCAGTTCCAGACATGCCTTGGTCTACAGTGGCAACAGATATGTTCGAGTGGCGTGGCCAAAACTACTTGGTGCTCGTGGACTCATACTCTGGTTGGTACGAGATTGACCTTCTCCGTGGCACGACATCTTCAGCTGTGATCGGGAAACTGAAGAGACATTTCTCTGTGCATGGCACTCCACACACACTAATTTCTGATAATGCCAGACAGTACACAAGTCAACAATTCAAAGACTTTTCCAAACAGTGGGACTTTATCCATGTCACCAGTAGTCCAGAATTCCCGCAGTCAAACGGCCTGGCAGAGAGAGCGGTCCGCAATGCCAAACAGCTGATGGAGAAATCTCACAGAGATGGGACGGATGTATTCCTAAATCTCCTAAATTTGAGAAACATTCCTTGTGACTCGACGTTAGGTTCCCTTGCACAACGTCTGTTGTCACGACAGACACGATCAGCAATTCCCATTAACTCTAAGCTGTTGGAACCAGCTCCCAAAGATGCGCAGCAAGTCACTGCACAACTCCTCCATAAGAGGATGACCCAAAATCGATACTACGATGCCTCAAGTCATCCACTGCAACCACTGACAGAAGGACAAGTTGTCAGAATGCAAACCCCGAAAGGATATGACCACCTTGGCACAGTAAAGGAGGTGAACAAGGAGCCACGGTATTACACTATCCAGTGCAATGGGAGAACATACAGGAGGAACCGACGCCACATCCTTCCCGTCGGAGAGCCCCCTCCTTCATGGTTTACCCCTGTGGACATTGACTTTCAAAATACCATGACACAAACACAGGATCCCACAGTCAGGATCCACACCTACTGTCTTGCCAAAACACACAGTACATTCCCCTACTAAGGTTGGAAGTACACCCTACAGAACACGTTCAGGTCGTATTTGCAAGCCTAACCCAAGATATGAACAGTGAGTTATACTAATGGTAGATTTAGTGGTACTTTCATTATTATTTGAATACATGCTGAAAGTGTTTATTATGGCTATTTCTATATTGCCAATATAATTTTTTGTTGATGTGTTTTCTTAATGTATACTGTGACCATTTTGAGATTTGTTCCTGCTATGGTTACATTGTTATAATGGAAGTCATTCATATTCTCACTTGCTAATCAAGTTATTGTTATGCTGCAGATTTCTTCATTGTTAAAAAAAATATATATTTCTTTCAGTAGGAGGTTTCAGCTAGAGGAAAGGGATGTAGATAATTATGACAAATGATTTGTTCAGAAATACAATGTGATTTCTGTATTCTAATGTGTTGCACTTTAATGTGTGCTGGGCTCTTTAAGAACGGCCTTACCCTCTCACTGGATGTACATATTCACAAGGAACAGACATGAGCGCGGACGCGGTGTGTGATGTAGCGTGTTTGTAACACGAGCTCTGGTAATAAAGTACAACATTCCCAGGTGGTCGTCACGGTGTTAATTATTACTAAGACGCACCACACAACACATGGTATCCCTGTTCTTAATTGGCCAGCAAACTCGCCTGACCTTAACCCCATAGAAAATCTATGGGGTATTGTGAAGAGGAAGATGCGATATGTCAGACCCAACAATGCAGAAGAGCTGAAGGCCACTATCAGAGCAACCTGGGCTCTCATAACACCTGAGCAGTGCCACAGACTGATCGACTCCATGCCACGCCGCATTGCTGCAGTAATTCAGGCAAAAGGAGCCCCAACTAAGTATTGAGTGCTGTACATGCTCATACTTTTCATGTTCATACTTTTCAGGTGGCCAAGATTTCTAAAAATCCTTTCTTTGTATTGGTCTTAAGTAATATTCAAATTTTCTGAGATACTGAATTTGGGGTTTTCATTAGTTGTCAGTTATAATCATAAAAATTAAAAGAAATAAACACTTGAAATATATCAGTCTGTGTGGAATGAATGTATACCTTATACAAGTTTCACTTTCTGAATGGAATTAGTGAAATAAATACACTTTTTGATGATATTCTAATTATATGACCAGCACCTGTATGTATATGTATATAGGTGTAAATACAATTTTGAAAAACATGAATTATGTTTCCATCTTTGTTTCCACAGCTTGGAAGTGCCTTTTTCTCTTCTAAAGAAGGGGGTGTCCCAGTACTTTTGTCGATATAATGAATGTGCAAGTCATTGGTGTTTGGTGATGAATTTTTGGCTCAAGGTCTGCATTTAAAGTCACACCAGATTAACGAGTTCGTTTGCCCATATAATCATTAGGTAATCGAGTAAACTTTATTTGGCTTGCTGTCCGCTGATGAGGGGCTCGATGAAGCAGCTTCGGCTCGAGCTCTGATATACCCCCCCAGGGACTTGATAAAAGGTGATTACGAAGGGCAAGGTACCTAAGAAGAAGGTGGAGATTGGGGAGGTGGAGGGATGCTGAAACAGCTGAGACTGGAGAGAGGTAAGCAGCTGCTTATATACTCTGGCTGTTGATTGAATGATTAGATGGGCTCGCTCCTCCCTAACTTACGTATTAGAACTTCATTTAACGAGTTCGTTTGCCCATATAATCATTAGGTAATCGAGTAAACTTTATTTGGCTTGCTGTCCGCTGACGAGGGGCTCGATGAAGCAGCTTCGGCTCGAGCTCTGATATACCCCCCAAAAGAGCAGAATAAATTGGGACAGCAAGTTGGACAGGGATGAATGAGATATTTGAAGATTAAGGTATCCGGGATACTCAAATATTTGAAGGCTAATGGTGATACCCCCCAAAAGATGTGGAATTTAAGTTAAGAAGGATGATGGTGAGACACCTGCGCTTGGAAGTTTAATTAGGGTGCGTCTCGCCATTGCACTGCTGCGGCAGTGACTTTCTAAAAGAACTCCAGCGGGAGTATCTCAGGACTGGAGGTTTGAGTGCGGGGCTGGAGAACACCCCGCCGCACATCTGCACCATGGAGCCCTTTGAAGTCAAATAATAAGGGGCCCCAGATGTCACGGATGGGGCAGGGTGCCCTTGGTCCTGAGGGGAGACGGGCCGCTGATGTCCAATACGAACCCCCCCCGCCACAGAGAGAGGCAGCCTACGGAGTACAGATAAACGTAGGGTTACCGTGCTTCCGAAACGAGGGTTTAGAAGGCGTAAGGACGTGAGGGCCCGCTGCACCCGAGGGACGGACGATCCTGGTACCTCCAGTCCACTTGTTCGGATGGGAGGGCTCACACTGCAATCCGAACAGGAGAGCCTCCATGGTTAAGAACATGGAGGATCACACAGCGATTCAGAAAGGGAGAGCCCCCACTGCGCCCAAACGTAAGGCTCACACTGCGATTCGATCGGGAGAGCTCCCACGCGGTTTGAAAGAGAGAGCCCCCTATATGAATCAAGGGAGATCTCATTCTGCCATCAAAACGGGAGAGCCCACACTGCGACTCGAACAGGAGAGCCTGGATGGTATCTGGATGGGGAGCCCACACGGCGATTCGAATGGGAGAGCCCACTCCAGGAGTGGTAGCTTCCGCCAATCCGAGAGCTCTCACTGCATCCAGGCGAAAAAGGAGCCCTGCGGGGCTAGGTAAGCGGGGAAAGCGGAATATTAGTGGGGAGTGGTGCAGACTTGGAGGGATGCTAGTGATTGGTGAGCTTGTCTAATGTGATGGAAGAAGAAGAATTTGTCATTGTCACATACACAATTATACGGAGTATAATCAGCAGCAAAAAATGTGTTCTCTGCACACGACCCATCCAAGTGCACCCACACCCGGAGCAGTGGGTAGCCGACGATGCGGCACCCGGAGAGCAGTTGGGGGCTCGGCGCCCTGCCCAAGGGTCCTACCCTAGCCGAGGACCGTTTTGCCAGAGCAGAGACTCAAACCCACGCCCCTGGGCCACAAGTCCGGCACTCCATACACCAGGCCACGGCCGCCCCTGAAAAGATGAAGCACTTCATGGATTTGCATGTCATCCTTTCGCAGGGGATCAGCTCGAACGTGAGATTCGCAGGTATGGGGTGTCCACCGGCCCAGCATTTAATTTTGGTGATCGGAAACAACTTTCTGGGCTGTTGAAGTGGCTGCTGGGGTTGAAACGATTCTCAATGTATTGATATGATGTGTGACGGATGCGATGCATCGATGCCAGCGAAAATATCGATATCTGTAGTAAAAGGCACCTTTATTTTGGCACTCTCCAAGTTTCGCATGATGTCCGTCTATGCATTACAGCCACCGCGTGCGTCCTCGTTCAACTCGCGTGTCAGGACTTGATATAAGGACTGCCCGAAGGCAAAAGGGAGCATGTAAGATGCTCGGGATTGTTGGAGTAACAGTTAAGCGCTGTGAGAGAAGTTTTCAGCGCACGCATCTGAATCACCTGATCTAAACTTGGCCACCTCTTCGGCCACCCTGCTCAGTTTGCATCCACATCAAACGAGACTTCCAGACGCGTGCTTCTGCTTTGCCTCAGCACCAGGCGCGAGTCGAATGAGGGTGGAAATTGTACACCAGCCAAACGAGCTTCAGTAGAGCAATGATATGCTGTTAGGCTATATGTCAGTAATGCAAACTTCCCTGTCCTGTCGGCCGTCACGGCGCTCACTCTGATTGCGGTGTCATAAATAAGCGCACAAGAAACTATGGGCATACGACGTGGTTCTGTCATCGGTAAAGTCATTAAAGCTGCAAACTGTGCATGCATGTGATGCATGCATTACATTCAGAACGTCTCTCAGATGCATACTAAAATATAGGCTATCCTGCAATTGCAGATCACGATGAGGCTCAAGCTGATATGGATTTTGATTTAATGCACAATGCACTTATGCTAGAAAAAATTCGCATTTTTTCATTCATTTTAGAGGTACAAACAAAAATGAAACCATTTAAATGCATAAAACAACTCGTTCTACATTCTGGCATTTATGTGCTGTTGTTTTTTCACATTCTTATCGCAAACTGCATGTCTCATCCATGAGTATGTAATGTTAGAGAACACGTTTGGGGATTTTGAGAGCCAGAACCAAACTGACAGAGCGATAAAGCTATAGTCAACCCCTTTGTCACGATACCTGAAGGTGAGGAATAATACAAAAATTGTCATGTTACGAGATACAATAATTCGCAAATATCTAAATTACAGTTAAGTAGAAATTCACTGTATTCAACTGTGTTTTAGGCACTAAAATAGACTAGTATTTTAGTCGACCACATTTTTATATTTAAATTAAGATTTACGTGCCACCCCAGGCTGGTTGCTGGCCCCCCTCCACGGTTGCAAAAATGAAGATTGAATGGATGCATTTCAGTTGGTCGGTTTTGTTTGGGTTGGTGGTGAATTCTGAGACTCTGAGGAAGCCGAAGAAAGCCAAATTGAACATGGCATCTGGGGTTCTATGGACAGTTTCATCAAACCTCCGGTCTGTATTCGTTTAAAGGGTACTGACGTTGGGCTCAGGTTGTTGTGCTGTGGGATGTTTCACATACATTTATTTGTGGCGACCCACTATGATATCAAAACTGACCAATTTTCCGAAAGGCTTTGTTGAATAAGCATGAGCATGTAATGCACGCGTTTAAAAGTCAAATCGAGCGCGGTGTTTTTAACCGCTGTATTTCTGAAGGAACAGTCTTTTAGAAAATGTTCGAGGTCATTTTCATTTCATCTTGCATGTTAAGTGCCTGATAAAGCAGAGCTTGTAAGCTCAGTTTACAGCCCGGCAGCCGTTACTGGTGAAACCTCTATCGTTAGTTCTCCCGCTTTAAGGCGTCTCCTGCTGGCAGAGAATGAATTTGCACCTTCGATAAGTCCGTCCAAGTAGTTATCGCTGCATCTCAGTCTGTCTGATTTATGTAGCAAACATATTTTGCTTGTTATCGAAAAAGAATCTACTCCAGAGGGACTTGGCTGTTGATATTGACTATATTGGATGTCTACCGGAAGATAAGTAAGGCCACGAACGCGCGCAGGGTTGCCATCTTAGCGACTTTGTCGCTAGATTTAATGACTTTTCAGACCCTTTTAGCGATTTTTTTTTATTTTTTTTTTATAATATTTTTTTTTTTTTTTGAAAGCGCCTAGCGACGAATCTAGCGACTTTTGGAAAAACCTTAGCAACTTTCCAAATGTGGCCAGTACTGTCCTGCGCGCGAGATCTTGAGTTACGCCTCTCCTGAGTCTGCTCTGATCAGTGGCGCTGGCTCCGGCTGAGAGGAGCAGCACGTTCCAGTGACCGCACGACAGCTGACATGGATGTGAATGAGCTGCGCATGTGCACACGGTGTTGGCACGGACCAATCACTTGCCTGCTTCCTTTGTTTGAAATAAAACTATTTAATTTGACAGTTTTTTCCTCACTGTCGCAGAGCTTTAGTTCATTCCAGTTTCTGAACGCCTCTGAGATCGCTTACTGGGCTACGTCTGAGAGACTGTACGTGATTGTACTTACTCATACACAACAATAAACTTGATTAAACTTATTAAACTCATATATTAAGAATTGTATCATTGCAGATGATGTAACTGCTGGTTTTACAAGTTCAGTTACATTGTCTGACAGAAAATATGTAACTTTAAATGATAACAGTTTTATACTGGACACTCGGCTTGTATATTAAAGTACATTATGTGAGCACGGATTAGGGAAAACAGTTATACACCGTCATTTTAGGCAGAATGCAAAATAGGACGTGATTGCGTCATTAATATGCAAATTTACGCATGACGTCATCTAGTGACATTTAGCGACTTTGAGCAAACTTTAGCTACTTTCCATTGAAAATAGTTGGCGACACTAAGCGCTTGCGCTTGCGCAGTAACGTTTGTTTAAGTTGTTGCCGTTGAAACAGTCCATAGAAAGGACTTTTGAAAAGATCACTTGAACGACATCATCTGATTCGAAGTAGGGTGATCTGAAGTGAAATAGCCTGCAGAAAACATGAAACAGCTTAATGAGATTATGTAGCAAATTTCGTTCCATGAACGAAAGCAAACATTGTGTAATTGCTATTAAACAATCATCTCTGGATAAGAATAAAGCATTATCCAAGGTGGAAGTCATGCGGCCAACCTAAATAGATAAAATCAGGGTAACCATGTTATGAAATGGAAAATAAAAGCTTTGTGTTAAGCTTGATTAGGACCCTCAAGAAGCTTTGATGTTAAAGGATACTTGGAAGTGGATAGGCCTGTATAAGAGAAGTCGTGAGTGCTGGAGAGACTGCGGAACTGTTTTTGGGGCCGCTGTTGTCGACCGGACGGAAAAGATGGCGGACGAGGAAATGCGTGCAGCTGTAGTTTTCGCCTTGTTTGCCTCGGCCTCTGGATTAGCGCCAGCTGATTGTTTTGAAATTGGAGGAATGGCGGCAGCAGGATGGAGAGATGGACGCGCAGTTATCGCTGGTGATCTTGAAGGTGGAGGAGAGAGTAGTCTTCTGGAGTTTGGTTTGAATGAGCGCTGGATTTGCAACGAACTGCTCAGAGGGAGTCTCTTGGTTTGGATCCGTGGATTCCGATGATTTGCAGGTTGCGACTGATGGAGTCTCGGTACAAGAGAAAAGTTCGTCATCTGTAGGAAAAGCTGGAAGTCCGGTATGTTTGGCCTGGTTCTGAACAACACTACAGGATGTTGCTGAAACAGCTGAGACTGGAGAGAGGTAAGCAGCTGCTTATATACTCTGGCTGTTGATTGAATGATTAGATGGGCTCGCTCCTCCCTAACTTACATATTAGAACTTCATGTAGTGTATGTATATATATATATATATATATATATATATATATATATATATATATATATATATATATATATATATATATATTATGAGTTCAGAATTGTGCAGGAATGGAGATGTATGAAAATGTTGTATGTTTGGTTCCACCTGATAAAAAACAACAACATACTAGCCAGACTTGGATCCCTCATGGGGACGGAAGTGATTTTCAACATTTACATGGGTTAGTCTGTTATTTTATTGCCATCCGAATACAGAACGTCCGTGTTTTTCTCCCACCATCCCTTTAAAAATTCCCAGCCGAATTAACGAGGTCAAGTGGTAATTTAATTGCTGTCCAAAACCACATCTCTTAGAAGAAGAAAACAAATCAAAATGAACTAACCCTTTTGACCACTTTTAACATGATATACTAATTGGTATACTTTGCATGCATATTAATTACTGGAAAAAATTATAATTCTAGAAAGTATTTGCAAGAACAATATTTAATAACTGCTCCACCACAACGATTGGGTGCAGTATAAGAACAAAAAGCAAGTAAACATTTTAAATGGGTCATTATTATGGCAGTGACAGGTACAATACAACTTTAAAATATGCATAGGCCTAAAATTATAACCGGTTGCATTAACTTATTTGTGATAATCTTCTCATTTTTAATGACACCCATCATTTTGAGATAAAATTAAGAAACCCATTTCAACTTTAGTAGGTCTATTTTCCTATTTTTAAATCAGAGATTTAATTAAATAATTAATATTATATTATTTCATTTAAATATATGTATTATTCTAAGCATATGACATTTTATTTATAGCAGACAACCATGTGCCTGGCCATGTCTCACTCACCAATGCCGAGTCTGAGCCACAGGGCAGCTGAGCTTGGGCCGATTACCACATGCTATCTGGGAAGGCTTTGGTATTTAGTGTCCTTGTTAGCCTGCCCACCACCCATGTCAGAAACATTGGTTTGATTTCCGCTTGAAGCGAATGAGGTGCATAGAATCGGAAGGGTTACACTGGTCCCATGGAGTAATGTTTTGGGGGATGAGTGTAAAGAACACCAGCTAGTAAGTGCTAAACATCACTCCCCTGATCTCAAGAGGCTCACTGGTTGTTGCAGTCTTTAGCATTCATGTAAGCACGCCCGCCTTACATTTACATTTTGCATTTATTCATTTAACAGACGCTTTTATCCAAAGCGACTTACAATTGGGGAGTACATAAAGCGATTAATCTTGAAGAGGCAAACAGACAGAGGAAGTGCCAATAACACCAAGTCTCAGGCATTGTTCAAATAAGTACAAGCTAGCAAGGGAAGGAGAGAAAGAGAAAGAGAAAGATGAAGATTTTGAAAAAAAGTTAAAGTTTTTTAAGTAGTCAAGTAGAGTTGAAGAGATGCCTTCCATGCCAAAAACGCCGGTTGGAATCCTGCTTGGAGCAAGTGAGTTTAGTAGAATTGGAGTGGTTACATAAACATGCAAGAAACAATGTTGCAAGATGTTAAACAAGTAAAAAATGTGCTAAAACATTTTAGCCATCTACTGTCCTAAAATATGCTAACAAAATTCATGTTAGCAATGTTAGTAAAAATGTTTAAACATGCTAACAACTTTAAGCTTTCACAACTACTTCAAACTTTCAGAAAGATTTTTTCTTCACATAAAATAGTAAAAACAGGTTCTGAGATCAGTGGTTCTCAACCTTTTTTGGGCCAGCGCCCCTAACCATTATTCAACTCCCTTAACGATTTAAAATCGCTTTTAAATGGACAAATAAATATACATTTAAAACTGTTTGATCAATTCTTGTTTTAAAATGTACAAAACTTAAAATAAAAATACATATTTATTTCATAAATTAAAAAAGACACGTACAACTGCTATTTATTTCATATTTTTACATTTTTAATAAAATAAACAATTCCTCCATGTGGGCAACCAATAAACTTTGGACTCTCTCGACGCCAGTCAAAGCAGATGTAAGACGGGCAGTAAAATCGACTCTACCAGCCAATCAGAGGAGTTTATGTTAGAATCCACTCACCACTCTCAAAACGCCTGTGTTTTTGTCCCGTTTTGAGTTATGCAAGCTCAAGAATCATTTTATTATATCAAAGTAGCCTAAACACGATGTAATTAAGAGATTTATGCAGTGTAGAGTGCTCTGGTTCCGGTTTGTCACTGACGCTTGTTCTGAGTTTTGAGCTCTGTCAAGTCAATTATTTATCGTCTATTTTCTATCTTAAATTCCGATTTTATACACAATCATTTTTGTTTCTATAACGTGTGAATATATCCCCGATCGCATTCTGCAATGAGAATAATTAAAATTAGCAAATTTGCAAGAGTGCATAATTCTGAGAGTGTGCTCATGGAACAAAATGGCAACGTTTTAGCAATGACTAATCAAATGCCTTTGGTGGGTCAATGCGACACGCTGTAAAAACACATACTATAAACATGCTGCAATACAAGCATTTGTATAAATTTAAATCTGCACAAATCTTGAGTACCCAAAAGCTAATTGAAAATGAATGCAATCACAGAGATTGTAATGCATACATGAATGCGTTTGTAAATGTACACGTGTTAAAAAGTCTGCTATCAGGTGTTAATCACTAATGTATTAATCTATTTTCCTACACCACTTTTAATAGTAATCACAGAAAACTCGCAAGCCACCGTTAAAATCTCAAAAGCAACACTTTTGATAAAGATTTTGACTGTTTCTATCCAGTTATTTTGAATAGAAAGGATGTTGTACGATGTGAGGGACTGTGAGACAACTATCTGAGAGTGAAAGATGTTTTAAATTCAGAAATCATCACCCTATTCCTTTGTACATTTTTACCAATGTGAAAGCTTTGAATTGTGTAAAATCATGGGTAGTTTTTTATAAAAAATCTGATTATAATGATATTATAGCATGCAATAATTCTAAGAATAAAACCCTTAAAAATATTTACTTTTTCAGCTGTGCCCACACATTCTCAAAGTCAACCTAATTATGTGCAATCTGGAGTGGTTTTTAAAGAGTATTGAATCATTTCCTTCATAATCTGCCCAATAAAAAATACATTTAATAAAATTTAGGTTTTAAAATAAACCTTATACAGTATAGGGACAATTTTAATTTAAAGTGTGATAAATTGCAGTTTGCAATAGTTGTGGCAATGTTCTAAGTCGGGTGTAATAATTTAACAAATTAAAATATTGCATGCTTTTTGGGAGCTCTGTTTTGCTGTTGTTTAGAATTGGTGCAGGTTACGTGCTTGGATGTTTAATTTCAGTACCTCCCCCTCCCGATGATTTATAAATTGGAGCTGCCCAATGTATTTTAGTAACTTTCATTATATTTAAACATTAAATATCCAACTATCAATTTTTCAAATTTCTTGTCACAGTTGTAGGAGTTCTGGAGCCTTAACATTAAATAAATGCACTTAAATTCAATATATTTTAAGACTGATATATCTGCAGACTTGTTTTGGTAGGCTTTATGTGTGAAGGGTTGGAGATGTATGGGGCTCACACAAAAACACACATCCATCAGCATGGACACAGCTGCCTTAACAAGGTGTCATTGTGAATTTGTGGACTGTATGACATGGTAACTGTCTAAAAGACATTTAAGATTGGAGTATTTGAGCTCATATTAAACTGCCATGCCTGATTTCGGAAGTGCTGTCTTGAAAGTGATGAGGTAGTCAGTTCTGTCACCTCAAAGCTGATGGTTCCTGTTCAATAAAGAACACAGAAACTAGAGCAACTGTGAGTGTAAAACATTAAACAAAATTCTAAGACAAAAAGAACAGTATGAAATAAATGTACAATAGTTCTGCTTGTCAGATTAAATATGTTCGTTTCTCTACTTTTTTCTCTAATAGTTGTGAAATTGATTTACAATCTTACATTGTCTGAATTACAACAAAATAAACAACAAATCTTGCAACTACACTATACAATATGCTGCACTGTAATTTTGTACTGTGTTTTTATCATGATTTTATATCTGAAATTATACACAATTTTAATGGGATGTGATTTTGAGGGATGGTGGGTGTAATAAAACTATGAAGCTATTATTTCAGCTTTGGGGAATCATTTATTAAAGATTCAATATTGCTTTGATTGAAGTGATTCATTCATTCATTCATTTTTTACTTATGATTTATACTTTATTAACGACTTGTCCAGCGACCATCAACATCAGTATAGCTTTAACAATTTAGTTGATCTTACATCGTGGCCAATAATAATACAAAATAAAGGGCTTTATCCAATTTGATCTAGGTAACGTAATCTTGGCTAATAGTTTGAACTTGAAAATCACATCCACAAGACATCATTCTTTATAAATGAAACAAGGTTTATTTGCTAACTGTTATTCTACAATACATGTACTAAACTTAATAAAACACATAAACAACACATAAACTTACACACACACATACAGAGTTTTGAGGTTAGAAGAAAGTTTAAGCTAGCACTCGTGCTATCTTGTAACTTTACGAGAGGAAGACCACAAGCAGGGACTTTGCTATATTTTCTGCGTACAGATCAATTCATCAGTTCAGTAAGAATAGAGATTTTGTTTGATTACTTGCTTTGCTTTGAGTTGCTTGTCGCATATTCTCCCGTTTCCACGTGTTTCCTCATGTTGGCTGAGGGAATCCCGGCCGCTGATTTTGTTGTTGCGTGACGTCACTTGGGAAACCCTCTTGCGATTGGCGGTCTGCCTGGTTTCTTTGTTGGAACGCGAAGCTGTTGAGCTGCTTGCTTAAAGTTGTTACGGCTTTGACAAAGTTGTGAATTCTCTTAGATGGTCAGCTTCAGCCTGATGGTAAGGCAGTGATTCAGCGCGACCAGTGAAGATGAAGCCGAAGCTTCTGGTTCGTCAACGAGCGAGCAAGTAAAACCAGACTGATAAAAGAGCTGTAGTGTTCATTTTTAAACAGCTAGATTTGGGTCCACCCACGGGCGGCTGTCCTAATCAGATTGTTCTGATCGTCCCTTCTTTTGCCGCGCCACATCATCTGATATTTAATTATTCACATGAAGGAAGATATACTTACAGACCTCTATACATGCTGTAATCATACATTATGGTGCTAAAGTTTAACTGTCAACCATACCAACATATTGCTGACGATGACAGCTTCTGTTAGAGACTTAACATCTCGCATTTGACACACAAAGTACATCTACTAATTGTATCTACTACACAGGTTAAGAAAATACCATCGGTTCCATTACACAGCAAGCTTATAAAAGACAGAGTGCAACATTAATATATATTGTTTCATGAGTACATTGTTTTAATAGCCACGAGTTTCCTCGTATAATTCCTCTATATAGGTTTTAGTTTATTTGTCTGTTCCAGAACGAAAGAGCGCGCGCTCCCTGGAGCTGCTCGAGGAGGGGAAGGAGGGGTTCTGAGGTCATGCGAAAGTCACGTCTTTCGGGATCTGGGAAACATCAGTCAACATATATCCCTTGTTGGTTGATTAAATCATAAATTTAGGCATTAACCGATCAGGGGATCCTGGGAGTGTCTGTAGACACTGTTCTATTCTCAAGATAAGAAGTTCTAAATATTTTTTTCTGGGAGTAAAGGTCAGTTTTAGCTGGCAAGGAGGTGGCACTATAACTCTCTCTCTTCCTTTATCCTCTACACAGATTAGCAAAAGGGGGTACTCCAGACGGAGTGGCGCCACTTTTGTCAGTTGGTTGGCATTTATGACTTGGCAAATGAAGGTGCTTAAAAATGTGCTGCTTCTAAATCATTGTGTGCGACGAGGCTCTACACATCCCCCTTTGGCTCGGTGATGTCCCGATGCAACCTCGGCAGGCACTGGAACAAGAGGCAGAGAGAGCAAGCACACACAAGACACAAACAACATCTCCATCACTGACTGAATCCTGGTGCAGGGTAATTTGGGAAAGAACAGGTTAGAAACTTGAGAAGACGTAGGGATGCATTGTTTAGGATTATGGGCAATTGGATCATTCCGATTGGTTTAATTATTAGGGGTTAGACGATGCGTTATAGGCATGATCTCAATCAGGTTGGTTGAGTTCTCGGGTTTGGGTTCTTGATCGGGTTTATTACGTCGGAAAAGGCGTGGGACGCCTGACGTGCATTTGTTGAACGACTCTTGAACGGTGTTCACTCGCTTGTGTAGGAGGAAGGCCAGTGTCAAAGTCACAACATATCCTACGATAGTAGAGATGCAAAGCGCTGTGTCAGCGGCAGACCAAGACCGAATAATTGCCATGCCAGCCAGCGATATAAGGCTAGCGATAGCGTTCCTTCCTCCTTGATCCTTTCTTCCAATTCTGGATTGTGGACAAAGGAATGCTGTTGGAAGAAGGGTGAGATTTCGATTTCAGCCTGATACTCGTCGTCGGTAAGGTGATACAGTGCTGACTCGTCAATATGGAGAATCGAGCCCTTAGGGACAGTGATCCATAAAGTTTGGCGGGGCAAAATAATGCGTGTGGCGGTGTTGTGTCGATCGTATGTGAGGGTAGCTGTTCGTGCTGGGGTGTTGACAGCCATCGGTTTCTGATGATTTTGGCTTATGTTACCTCAACTTGAGAAGGTGGTGTTGCTTCGGCGGGGCAGCTAGTGTCGGGTCTAATGGATTCTAGGCCGCAGATGCCCTCTGTATTATCGGGGCGAAGGGTTTACTCAGGCAGAGGAAGTGAATGTCCTTAGTGAGCATACACATCTTAAGTTTTAAGGCCAGATACAACTGCTCGTTGTTATTGTGATACGCAAAGACTTCAGGAGTGTGGATTCTGACATAGGTGTTCCCTTGTCAAAATCCCACATTCACAATGTCTTTAAGCCAGTAAATATTATTAGCCTCGATGATGGGCAAACTGAGAAGAAAGGCCAAGTTGCCTGCTTCTAGGTCTACGTAAAAGGGAGTGGCGCTACCCAGGGAAAAGGCGAGATGGGTTTGGATGGGACTAGCAGGGTCCGCAGTGGCCGAAGTTAAGATGTTTTGTACAAGGCTAAGAGGTATCAAGTAGTGTGGAATCCTACTCATGGCTAAGTTGTCGATCAAGGAACTTACTTCACGTAGCATGTCGGTCATGATTTGGCGGGTTGCCTCGATCGGTTGACAACGGTTCTCACAACGAGTTACGACGACTTTATTGAAGGGAGTCTATCTCAATTTCCGGACCTGGATTTAAAGATTGGTTAAGGAAGTTCCCTGATGAGGGGAATAGAGGGGAAAGGAGATCATAGTGAGGGAGGAAAAGGGAAAACACAAAGTGAGACACGAGAGAAAAAAGCAAACAAAGAGACACAATGAGGTGTGAATGAGGTGAGGCCGCAAACGAGTGTCCCATGTGTGGAGTAACTCCTCTCTACTAGAGATTGATCCTAGCAGTGCTGCGGAGGAGAGAGTACGTGTTGTGTTTAACAAACCACCAAAGGAGACCAATTACTAGTAGAGGCCAACAGGGTCCATTACAGTTTCCATTAAAACCAATACAAGTCCTATTGTAACTACAGAAACTATTGCACATTTTGTGAAGACGTCTATTGTTTTTTAGTTTTTTTTCAACATTAGATGTTATTAAAAATGCCTGTAAAGGGAGCCAAAGGCCTGGTAATTGCTGCTGTTATACTTACAGGACGATCATTTCCTTGTTTAATAGGCTATTGATAAAACATTTAATTCAAATATACATTAAATCTTACATTTTTGGCCACCTTTTTTGCTATAGATGACAAAGCCTCTATAATTTATTCAACAATAAAAATGTGGACAACCCTTTCAAAAATGAACCACAGTTTTCGTAGTAAAGCTTCTTAATTTTAATTTGCGTGATTTCTAAATGTTTGAGATCATGAAATCAATTAAACTGTATTACAGCCATAGGTAACTGTCTAGAGCTACAATTCTAATTTGTAAATAATTCAATTTAATTATCATTGATTTACTTGTATATTTTATTATAGTTCTATTTTGACCCCGATAACAGTTTTTTTTTTTACTTCCATAGTATTTGAGGGAGGGGGCACAACAATACAATCCTGCTTAGCGAACCCATTTGGCCTGCCTGCTCTGCAAGTTCGAAATGCCCATCACACTCCATATGAAAGAGCAAGTGATTCACACCTTTATTTCCACTCCCATGGTGAAGCTGAACTGTCCCAAAACCCTCTCCACCTGGACTGAATCAGTCACACTTGCTTAGTGTAAAATGGACATGCTCTATCTGAAAAAAATGGTTAACAAAACCAGCCAACTTCTGAATGCAAACATCTGCATTAATAATTGTATATATTATTTGTATTTATAAAAAATATATATAAAATGAAACAAAGCAATCCGGGTTTGAACCTATGTTGCTGATCTCTGGCAACCGTCCACCACTCGACTATGGATTTACTTGATAAACTTCACAACTTCCATTTTCCATTGTGTGTTTGCACACTCAAGACAGACATTCATTCATTATTCTCACGCGTTTTGGAACAGAATTTGAACAGGCTTCCTTGCACTATAATAAACACAATAATTATCTGAACGAAGCCACTGTTATTTTTATTATTAATAATAAACAAAAATGGAAGCGTACTTTAAGTTGTTTCTACTCAAGAACAAAATGCAAGTGATCATGCTGGCGCCTCCATGCATTAAGCACACTTCAGTTTCCACTCTCCACTTAGATCCTAATGTATAAACTAACATTGAAATATGCTTGCAGTGTTTTATATCAATATATTTTATTTTAAGCAAGTCGTGATGATTTGAGAAGGCTAAATTGATCAAATGTGATCAACTCACTGTCAGCCACTATCCGCTTTGTCCTCACTTAAAAAATAATAATTTAACAAACAAAAATGTTCCAAATATTTTTCTAAATTAATTAATAATGAAACAAATAAAAACAAAACTGACCTACGTTAATGACTGCAACAATAGCTGTGTACAATAGCTCGGCTAGGGCCCAGATTTGAGACCCATGTAAGGCTCTACCCGATCTTTTTGCATTTGGAAACGAATGTTGTAAATCAGGGGTTGTTTCAAACTAAATGACAAAATCCTTAAGTTACATTGTGTTGTCTAATTCATTTTTCATATTTTGATATTTTATGGATTCCTCCAATCTTACACATGCCGAAATACGAAACCAAATTATTAGTATTATTTAAAATATGGTTGAACTATTATTTAAACACATTTTAATTAATACAAAGGAATAAATCATAGAAAGTGATATATTTCTTAATTAATGTCCATAATTTCCGGCACGTCATGGGCTTTGTATACTGAAATAAATGTGTTTAAAAAAGGCCAGATAATGAATAAGTATGTGTGACCTGCTGAAATACATCAGATAATTATTAAATGTAAGTTTCAAGCCTTTCATTGTGACATTAATGTGAGTACCAAAATACGTGTTAGCCTAGCTAGCCTAAAAGACTCAACAATAAGCCGACATTGTAATAATTGTATTTTTAATGCCATTACGCACACCTCCTTAAATGTAATATAAACATTCCAAGTTAATATCCTACTTTTTGTAGTATTTCTAGCCATTTTTCATGTCGCAGTTTTAGCCCATTCATCTTGATTTCTCACAGATAATTCATTAATTAATTTATTTTTGGTGTAAGTCAGAGTAAAAATGCGACTCCAGTAGTCTAATGAATGTGCAGCCAATGGCCAAGGTCAGGATTTTTTATTCAAAATGTTTTATTAGCCTGTAGATTGAAATGAAATATCCTTAATAAGAATATTACGACATAAGGATATTGTGTGAATTTAATGTTTTTTTTCATAATTGCTGTTTAATAAAAATAAAACACAAATAGCCTTTTTTTGAGGCGCAGGTTGTAAAATCTACAACGATACCACATTTTTAATTAACCCTCACTGTAAATTTGAGGATGTTATAATGTTATGTTATAATGTTTTTGTCGTTTTATTTTGTTATTTGAACATCATTACAAAACAAATTAAAGCTGCAAGCAGTGATGGAAGGGACCTCACACCCGTGCTCACTGGCCCGGTGGCTTCAGAAAGACAGGGAACGGCGAGCAATATGCATTTAAAAAGGCAAATATAGAGGAATATGTCAAAGTCATTTATATGTGCCAAACCTGCTGCCAGCTGGTGGCGCTATGTCCATAACTGAACATTAACATGTAGATGTCTTCAGGCCAGCACTTTTATCAAACATATGAAGTTTGATGCAGATTGAACATAGTATGTTTGAGTTAGTGTAAAGCCTGACATATCCTGTTGTCAACAGGTGGAGCTATGATTACATCTGAATATTGGCCTTTAGATGTCTTCAGGACAGGAATCTTACCAAATTTGTGAAGTTTGGTGCAGATTTGACATTGCATGTTTAAGTTACTGTTACAGTGAATTTACTGTGGCTATCAGGTGGCACTATAGATATAACTGAACATTGGCATGTAGATGTCTTCAGACCAGTACTTTTGTCAAACATATGAAGTTTGGTGCAGATTGAACATTGTATGTTTGAGTTAGTGTAAAGCATGCCATATCATGTGGCCAGCAGGTGGCGCTATGTCTATAACTAAACAGTGGCATGTAGATGTCTTCAGGCCATGGCTCTTATTAAACGTGTGAAGTTTGGGGCAGATCGGACATTATATGGCTAACATATAATGAGCCATGAGTAACAACAGCTTCTATTCCCATGGCGATACATCTAATTTTTTGACACGCCGCCATGGACACGCCCTTTAGCAAAACTCAAGCTCTTTGCAATTTAACATCACAAAGGCCTTTAGATTAGACTGACCAAATATTATGTTGATGTTATTAAATCTCTAGGAGGAGTTAGTTACAGAGTAAAACATACCACTTCCTGTTGCCAGCAGGTGGCGCTATGAATTTATATAAATATGGTCACGGAGATCTCTTCAGCTCAAGAGTCTCATCAAACATGTGAAGTTTGGTGCAGATTGGACATTGCATGCCTGAGTTATAACAACATCCTGTTTCATGGCGAAACATCAAAATTTGACAGGGTGCCACTGACCTTTGCAATTTCACGTCAAAAAAGGCTTTAGATTACAATGCCCAAATGTAGTGTTCATCTGAATAAATCTCTGGGAGGAGTTCGTTAAAGCATGAGACCTGAAAATGGCAAAAATGACAAAATATTATGAGAAAATTCAAAATAACCGACTTCCTGTTGGGTTTCTGATTTCGTACAAGGATAATTTTGTATGGTATTGTTATGTTACATGAGTGTACCGATTTTCGTACATGTACGTAAAACGTAGCTCGAGGCGCACTCTGCTGAATGTGTATAGGTGGTGCTGTCGAGCCATTTTGCCATACCTATTTCTGAAACTCATTTCAGACGTACATTTTCACCAGTTCCGATGCAAAGTTTTGTGACTTTTCAAGCATGTTTAGGCCCTCAAAAACATGATTAAGTTTGGAAAATAATAATACATATAGCTGCAAGCAGCGATGGCGGGCCCAAGCCGAGTGCAAACGCCACACGGGGGCATCAGGAAAACTGTGCCCAGCGGGCACATGCATTACAGTTACCCTCTAGCAGTCTGGATTTAAGGGATACATCAATGAAAGGGTTAATCCGAGCCATCAAGTCACACACACAACACAATATACAAATTTGGTAACACTTTCAATAAGGTTTCAGTTGTTAGCATTAAATATATTAATTAACATGAACAATAATTATACAGCATTTAATAATGTTAGTCTCTCTCTACCCTCTCTCTCTCTCTCACACACACACACACACACACAGACACACACAAATAACAATATACACAACTTTTCAATAAGGTTTTATCTTTTAACATTATACTTTCAATAAGGTTTCAGTTATTAGGATTACATTTATTAAATAACATGAACAATAATTATACAACATTTATTAATGTTAGTCTCTCTCTACCCTTTTTCTCTCTCTCTCACACACACACAGAAAACAATATATGAAACTTTTGTAACAAACCGTTTTCAATAAGGTTTTAGCTTTTAACATTATATACATTAAAATGAACAATAGTTTGTATAGCATTTATGAATCTTAGTTAATATTATGTTCAAAATTGACTACTACATTATATTTTTATTATTAATGTACATTTGTTACTGTACCATGACCTAAAATAAAATAAAAATACTTACACAAATACAGTAAAAATATGTTGATAGTACTTAGTCTGTTAGTTTTGAATTAACTAATGTTTAAAACAATATTATTGAACTACAGTTACAGCAGCGGTTCTCAATTCCAGCAAATTCAGTCATTCTTGCAAAATCACTAGCCCGTCGTCCCAGGGCTATTGTGTTTACCAGTCGGGCTACCGATAGGTATCACTGTCCTGCCCGACGGGCTACCTTAAATATTGGGTTCCCGCAGGTCCTCATAAACTCCTCAATTTAGTTATATAAAATGTAAGGCCGTAAAAAGTTGTAAATACGTTTAATGGTTTAAGAAAAGTTCATTTATAATTTCAAGAGGTCTTTCAGTTTTAATCGTGAAAGGGCTGATTAAACTTCAAAAGGTAATGATGTCATTGAATAAATATGAGTGCTGCACGTTTCAAAACGCAGCACGGATGTTTATGTATCTCTGAATGGAACCGGCTGTCCTCATAAATGTGTCGTTGGCATTTTCATTTCATCTTGCCTATAATGCCTGATAAAACAGCGTTTATGAGCGCGGATGGTGCTGCTTTTGCATACAGCTGTTACCGGGGAATCCGCTATATTAAGCCGTTCCTGAAGCGCCATCTCGTGGCAGAGAATGAATTTGAAGGAAAGAAGTGAATGTGCCTACTAAAAATCTAAACAATTAAGACCATAATATTTATATGTTTTAAATTAATATATTAATGTATGTTTAACTTATTCCTTTTCATAAAAATGGTTTAAAGGCTGAAATGCCATTTTAAGATTTTTGTTTTTGTGAAAACCTGTATCTGAACTGTAAATCATGTAATTTTATGGCTTAAAATGAGACGATAGAAATAGTGCAACTCATACGGTGTTGATTCAACTTGTGCATCTCTTAAAAAGGGTCATGAATTGCCTTAAATTTATAAAAAAAAATTCTGCAGATACCTTGTAAATAATTAAATAAACTCCCTTCTTTGATATTTGTGTATTGAAAAAGTATTTGATTGACATTTAGACACCTTTTTGATTATATATATATATATATATATATTAGGGGTGTAAATCGGATGGTTCGATATCGATTCTCATACCCAGCGATACGATATTTGCCGATACCTCCAAAAATTCTAAGAAACGATTCGATTCGATACAGGAGTATATCGATCGATATTATCATATTATATACCTATTTTAAACAACCATCTACATTTTTTTAACTCACAAATGCAACCAAAATTGATAACATGAACATGAATCTAAAAATGCTGCTATGGGCTCTGTGCTAAATATCTTTTTTACAAATAACCAAATTACAAGTAATAGCAGAAAATAAATACAATAGAAGAAAGACACAAGTTTAATAAACAGTGCTTTTCAGGTTTTTCAGCTTAGTCTAAAATACATTTCCAGGTACGCTAAAGAAATATAATAATCAAATGTAAAATAACTGCATAGTCTTCACTGTATAAATTAAATAGCCTGTAAATGAATACTGTTTGATGTTACAAAGGTTATTTAGTCAGGAGCAGTGAACACTTGTATTTTTCCTTGACAGCATTATATTTATTATTAGTTTTATTTCACTTTAAGAATGAAAGCACAGATTTAATAAACTGATACACATGCCGTTTTTCTCCACCGTTTACATTAAGACTTATGCTTTCCTTAACCTACTGTTTACAAGGATATTAGCTAATATATGCATTTTGATGTAGTTTTATCTGAATTTATTCATCCATACTCAAAAAAGCGGAGGAGAGCTCAATTTAGTATTCGCGCAGAGTTGACGCAGCTGTCTGAGTGCGCACGCTTCAGATGTGCGTGCGTGCGTGCGCGTGCGTCAGACGTGTGCGCGGAAATCTTCTCACACAGCGCGTGACTGTGCCGCGAACAATCCCGAGTGTCTTAAATGACTTAAATGAGTGTCTTAAATCAATCCTGATACATGAGATTGAACAAGAATGCACGCGTTGGTGGTAATGCATAGACGGACATTATATGAAAATGTGGACAGTGCCAAAATAAAGGTGCCTTTTTTACGACAGATATCGATATTTTACGTGTGACATCGATGCATCGTATCATCATACATTGTATCGATCCATATCGATGAATCGTTACACCCCTAATATATATATATATATATATATATATATATATGTATATGTATATATATATATATATCAAAAATATTTTAATGACCTTATTGTAAATTGTTTCCAACAATTTTATGATACATAATCATAGACAATTTAAGTAAATGATTAATAAACGATTAATAAACAATATATTTATATTAAAAAATATTTTAATGACCTTATTGTAAATTGTTGCCAACAATTTTATGATAAATGATTAAGTAAATGATTAATAAACTATTTAAATGTACATTTTTAAATATTATTTAGACACATGATAATAATTTATCAGTTTTAATAAATGCTTTATTAACATATTCCTGCTGTAATTCATGATTAAGTCTGATTAAGGTAGTTATAAAACATGTAGCAGTTTCCAGCCATCTATTTGTGTGAGCTCATCTAAAGTGAGGCCTATTTATACATTATAAAGGATTAATAAAGCAGATTTAAAGGGTAATTTATCTCCCAAACAGAGAAGTTAAACAGACACGACACAGAGGGCTACAGGACTCTGCAATATTTATTTCAAGATGCAAAAAAAAAAGTGAAATTGTACAACTTAATTTTATTTATTTATTTTCAATTAAATGGTAAAGGGTTATCTTTTCATTTTTTATCAAGTGTACAGTTTCATTTTTTGAAGGGAGAAAACATCTATATTATTTGTTAAAAACAGCATTCTTCCATCTTAGAAACATTGCCAAGCTACGGAACATGTTAAGTTTTTCTGATGTAGAAAATTATTATTGTAATTATTGACTATTGTAATGCACTGCTAGGTGGTTGTCCTGCATCCTCAATAAACAAGCTACATATAGTACAATATGCTGCGACAAGAGTCCTTACCATGTCAAGAAAATATGATCATATTACTCCAATTTTACAGTCACTGCACTGCTACCTATTAAGTTTCATATCAGTTACAAAATATTATCACTTGCCTATAAGGCCCTAAATGATTTAGCTCCTGCGTACCTAACTAATCTTCTATCACGCTACAATCCAACCCGCTCCCTAAGGTCACAAAACTCTGGACACTTGGTAGTACCTAGGATAGCAAAGTCCACTAAAGGAGGTAGAACTTTTTCATATTTGGCTCCCAAACTCTGGAATAGCCTTCCTGATAACATTCGGGATTCAGACACACTCTCTCTATTTAAATCTAGATTAAAGACACATCTATTTGGCAAAGAATGCATCTCACAATCTTGTACTGCCAGTCTGTCTGAACAAATGCACATTATTATGCTTTAGCTTGGGTTAAAATGAAAATTTCATCCAGGGTTATTCCTGGATGGAACAACTGCTACACTAATTGTCTTTATTGTTTCTCTGTTTCTGCCACGGGATTAAATTTTGCCATAAATGCTGGATCAGCACCTAGAGACAACCTCTACAGCCCTGAACGTCAGCGGAGTCTAGGACACATAGATGAGCCTCAGAGACAGATCTCCAGTGAGGAACTAGACATCCATAGACATCACCTAGACATCCATCGGGGAAAGACCACTGGAACCAGTGGACCACTTAAAATTTGTCTTTGATGCAGTTGGAACAAACAACTGGTTTGTCTGGCAGGAGGGGAACTGGCCCGACTGAGCCTGGTTCCTCCCAAGTTTTTTTCTCCATTCTGTCACCGATGGAGTTTTGGTTCCTTGCCGCTTTCGCCTCTGGCATGCTTAGTTGGGGACACTTCATTTCCAGCAAAATCATCGACTTGATTGCACAGATATTATTTAAACTGAACTGAGCTGGAAGATGCCATCACTAAATTCAATAATGAAATGCATTCAGCTGAAAATTGAGTGTTAAATCCTGTCATTTTACATTATTGACACATTTTTCCTATTTTGATATTGTGCAGTGCTTTGTTACAATTTGTGTTGTTAAAAGTGCTATATAAATAAAGTTGACTATAAATTAACTGGTTCTATGACTTTTTTTGTCCCTAAAACTGATAAGGCATTTATTAAGCTGTAATGCAAAAAAACACCAACAACAACCAAAAATGACTGATTATTTTTTTCTGGTGATTAAAGATATGTTTAAAAATCTCTCTCTCCCTCTGTCTCTCTCATCAACCCCCCTCAATCCCTGTCACACTGAACAGACAGCCTGACCCCCACCCACTCCATCACACACACACACACAGTCATAGAAGAGAGTGTAGAGTGTGATCAAATGCCTGATAGTTTTTAAATGTTTTATTATCCATAGAGTTTTGTTAAGTCATGAAACTAAACATACTTCCTCAGAATGACTTTTTTTCCTGCATGTAAAAAGTTTGGAGGTTTTTGGAAACTGCACTTTAAAGATATAAGAAAATGTCTCCTATCTTTTTTTTACTCTCACTTTATTAAATTACTATTTCAACACCGTTCAAGCTTTCCACAAGACGTTCACAATTTAGCATCTTCAGTGTCTTGGCATCATGTTGACAAAGTTTGGTGTGAACTACTTGTTTCTTCTTGGAGGAGTATGAATTAATTTGCAGCTTGATTATTCCAGAAATTGACATTAAAACAAAAATAGCCGGCTTCCTGTTGGTCATAGCTAATGAGTGTAAATTGGAAAGTTGTCCGCTTAATTAGACCAATATATATATTTTGTTTGGTGACTGTAGCAAAAACTATCCCCCGAAGTTTTGACAAAAGGTGGCACCATAGAGTGCCTCTTCCACGCCCGTTTATGAGCATTTGCTAGTGTCTATCTTTAATTAATACTGATGTGTTTGTTGAGTTTTATGAAATTCTAAACATCTTAAGTGCCTCAAAATAACAAGAAAATAATATTTGAGGTTTGACAAGTTGCCATGGCAACAGTATTTTAGATATCAATATTCCCTTGACAGTTTCACATTGGCTGTGTTTTGACATTATTCTGAAAAAGTTTGAAGCAAATTGGGAAAAGTAAGATGCTGAATTCAAAGCATTTTGAAAATGACACACTTCCTGCTGCCAGTTGGTGGCGCTATAACTTTGACTCATAATTGTCACATCGATGCGATCGGTTTCATACACCGAACAAACCACTGAAGTGTGATCAAAATCAGACAATGTATGTGGACTTTATTAGATACTTCCTGTATCTCAATTCTTGACATAACGTCACCGCCTCGCCACGGGCAAACCGTTCGAGATATCAAAAATCCCTCCGCAATTTAGCATCCCCAATGTGTTGAGATCACGTTCACCGAGTTTGGTGCTCGTCTGTTGAAAATCTTGGGAGGAGTATTTCAAATTCCAGAGCATGTGCTTTTTAAACAGCCCTGAATAGCCGACTTCCTGTTGGGCGGAGCCCATGACATGTAGCGCAAAAGTTGTTCGACTCAATGAAATCTATATGTGTACCGAGTTGCATATGAATACATGCAAGTATGTGTGAGCTGTACATCAAGTTTTCTGATGGTGTTCCAGGAGGCACCGTAGAGCCTCTGTGCTAGCCCTGGGTCCCAGCCTCTGCGGCATCCTAATGGCCGCAGATTCCAATGTGTGTGCAAATTTTCAAGAGTTTTTGACCATGTTAAGCTCCCCAAAAGTGCCCGGATAGTCAATAAAATTAATAATAATCCTAACGAAATCAATAGGACCCTGCGCCTTTCTGGCTTGGGTCCTAATAATAAGCTGAGCAGATTCAATAGGGTCCTCGCACCATCTGTGCTCGGTCCCTAATAATAAACAGAGCAGATTCAATAGGGTCCTCGCACCATCAGTGCTCTGTCCCTAAATATCGTAATTATAGTCAGTTTGCAATCTGTCCATTTGCGCCTCCTGATGGTACATTTAAATGACATTTACATTTAGTCATTTTGCAGATGCTTTTATCCAAAGTGACTTACAATTGGGGAATACATAAAGTGATTCATCTTGAAGAGGCAAACAGACAGAGGAAGTGCTCGTAACACCAAGTCTCAGGCATTGTTCACATAAGTACAAGTTAGCAAGGGAAAGAGTAAAGTTTAAAAAATATAAAATATAAAAAATATAAAGTTTTTGAAAAAGTAAAAAAAAATATATATTTTTAGTTTACATGACGTCAAGTAGTGAGTTTTCAGTTGTTGCTTGAAGCTTGACAGGAATCCAGCATTCTGGGTATGGGTTGTAAGATCATTCCACCAGCCAGGAATGGTGAACGAGAATGTTCTGGAGAGTGATTTTGAACCTCTCTGTGATGGGACCATGAGGCGTCGTGATGTTATTTTCGTGAACGACTTTAACATGCGATGGCTTGCAGTTAATGCCGGTGGCTATACATGCGGCGGTAATAGGCATTTTGGTTGTCCACCTATTATAGGTGAAATATCTGGACTTCAGGCAGGCCAATTCAGCACCCGGACTCTTCTACTACGAAGGCATGATGTTGTAATAGCTGCAGTATGTAGATTTGCTTTGTCCTGCTGAAATACATGTCGTCTGGGGGGAGCATATGTTTCTCTAAAAACTTTATATATCTTTCAGCATTCATAGTGCCTTCCAAAACATTCAAGCTGCCCATACCTTATGCACTTATGCACCCCCATATAATCAGAGATGCTGGCTTTTGAACTGAACGCTGATAGCCCAGAGGACACGACGTCCATGATTTCCAACAAGAAATTTGGACTCGTATGACCATAGAACACTTTTCCACTTTGAAACAGTAATTTTTAAATGAGCCTTGGCCCTCAGGACATGACAGCACTTCTGGACCATGTTCACATAAGGCTTTCTTTTTACATGATAGAGCTTTAGTTGGCATCTGCAGATGGCATGGCGGATTGTGTTACCGACAGTTGTTTCTGGAAGTTTTCCTGGCCGCATTTAGTAATGTCAATGATAGATTTATGCCGATGAGTGATGCAGTGTCATCTGAGGGCCCAAAGACCACGGGCATCCAACAGAGGTCTTCTTCCTTATGCCTTACACACATAAATGTATCCAGTTCCATCAACCACATTTCCTATGGTCATTCATTTTTGACCGAAAACCACAAGTGTGACTATTTTTTACAACCACTTAGCCTGCTCAAATCAAGCACTTATTTTTGTTTTTTTGTGTGTTCACATTCCAAATACCATAAAATCCAACAATTTTCGTACAATTCCAAAGAAGCGGTGATTTGTAAAAATACAAAACAGATCCCGAAAATGACCGAAGAGTTTAAGCAAATGTTATGAGAAAGGTTAAACAATTCAAGCAATTCAAAACAGCCACATCAGCCCAATGCAGTGGAGACCTCCGGACAAAAGCAGCAAACAGGTAAGTGAAATGGCCTTCTGCTAAGATCAGCTATAGTTTATGTTACCCCTGGTCCACTGAAAGTCAGTCTGAGAAGAGTTGGAATAAAAAACAAATATGCTTAAGCAAAATACCATGCACAATGAGATAATGACAGTGGATTATTTTCATTAAGAAAAGGTTACTTTGATTATTGCAGCTTAATGTTGACTGTATTGGGATCATAATAGGTCACTTAACTCCTATATTATAAAATATTAAATATTGGGTTGGTAAAACTGTGGACATTAGCATGCACTTACAGTTATGGAGCTTTAATTAATTTTAACCTGATCCAAAATCCAATACTTGAACATGTGACAACATAAAAGCCCTGTCTCAGAAACCACAGCCGCTCAGTCAACTGGATCCATTTACAGACTGAACGACATTGTGGCCATACTCCAAAGAGGAAACACTGAAATAGATTATTACACCGCAGTCCTCCAAGGTGATAACACACTCTGTCTTTAAAAGCCATTCTGTCATAATGAAAAGACAAGCAAGTGCATGCAGTAGTGCTCAGGGACATTATTGTTTTTTAATCCCATCGAGTTAATAGCATTGAGTTATTAATGGGGAGACAAAAAAAAACATTATAATATCTTAATATTTCATAGGAATATTAAAATATTATTTATTTTCCTATTCATTTGTTGTGTTTTCCAGAATGTGTAATTAACATGCTTTAAATTAGTCCTGGTGTCCTCTACAGTGGACATGTATGACCTTGATGTCCTGTTTTGCAACAGAAAGTTGTATTTTGATTTGAAACCCCATAACATGTTTCCTGAGATGTTGATTTATGACAAAAATGTGTGAGATTAAATTATACATAAAAAAATATTATAATATGTCCATGAGAGTTGCTGTCTTCGAAATGCCATACTATCATACTACTCTTCCTGTTTCTGCAGTATCCAGAATGTATACTGCGCATAGTATCCACAATTTCTGTATGCATGGAATACCTGGATGACCAACTTTATTTGCCAGAATGTGCTAAATGTAACTCAAGTACATTGAAATCATACAGAAGCTGTGTTCAGAATAGCATACTACAATACAACTACTACTATATTGCAGTATGCTATGTGTAGCTCTACTGTGAATAGTTTTAGAATTTTCTGTATGCATGGATTTCCCGGAAAACCTGCTACATTTGCTGAAATCTGATGTATGCACCTGAAGACAGTGAATGTGGATATTATTTCCCAAAATGCAGTGCGTTCCTTGTGACATTTCCCCTTCAAACGTGTGAGTGAATCGGAGGTGGGGGTAGTGATTATAAATTAAACAATTTTATATGTACATACAGTATCTCACAGAAGAGAGTACACCCCTCACATTTTTGTAAATATTTTATTATAACTTTTCATGTGGCAAAACTGAACAAATTACACTTTGCAAATAGTGAGTATACTGCTTGTATAACAGTGTACATTTGCTGTCCCCTCAAAATAACTCAACACACAGCCAATAATGTCTAAACCGATGGTCACAAAAGTGAGTACACTCCTAAGTGAACATTTCCAAATTGGGCCAAATTAGCAATCTTCTCTCTCTTTTGTCATGTCACTTGTTAGTGTTACAAGGTCTCAGGTGTAAATGGGGAGCAAGTGTTTTAAATTTGGTGTTAATCGCTCTCACTCTCTCATGCTGGTCACTGGAAGTTAAACATGGGACCTAATTTCAAAGAACTCTCTGAGGATCTGACAAAATAAGACTTGTTGCTCTACATAAAGATGGCGTAGGCTATAAGACGATTACCAAGAGACTGAGCTGCAGCATGGTGGCCAAGACCATACAGCAGTTTAACAGGACAAGTTAACAGCACAAGCGTCATATCCAGAGGTTGTGTTTGGGAAATAGACATTTGAGTGCTGCCATCATTGCTGCAGAGGTTTAAGGGGTAGGGCGTCAGCCTGTCAGGGCTCAGACCATACGCCACACAATGCATCAAATTGGTCTGCATGGCTGTCGCCCCAGAAGGAAGTCTCTTCAAAAGATGATGCACAAGAAAGCCTGCAAACAGTTTGCTGAAGACAAGCAGACTACGGACATGGATTACTGGAACCAGGTGTGATTTGCCTACAGTCAAGCGTGGTGGTGGGAGTGTCATGGTGTCATGAGTGCTGCCGGCACTGGGGAGCTACAGTTCATTGAGGGAACCATGAATTCCAAAATATACTGTGACATAATTAATCAGAGCATGATCCCCTCCCTTCGGAGACTGGGGTGCAGAATATTCCAACAAGATAACATCCCCAAAACACACCTCCAAGACGACCACTGCCTTGCTAAATAAGCTTAGAGTAAAGGTAATCTGTGGAGCATCCTCAAATGGAAGGTGAAGGAGCGCAAGGTCTCTAACATCCACCAGCTGCAGAGACAGAGTAATGAAGCCAATCAGTATATGGGGATGATTAGGAGGCCATGATGGTCAAAAGCCAATGGAGAAATTTGACCAGGATGCCGGGGTTACACCCCTACTATTTTTCGAAGGACTTTTAATGACCACAGAGAGTCAGGACCTCGGTTTAACATCTCAACCGAAGGACGGTGCTTTTTATAGTATAGTGTCCCCGTCACTACACTGGTGCATTAGGACCCACACAAAATGCAGGGTGAGCACCCCCTGCTGGCCTCTCTAACACCTCTTCCAGCAGCAACCAAGTTTTCCCAGGAGGTCCCCCATCCAGGTACTGACCAGGCTCAACCCTGCTTAGCTTCAGTGGGCAACCAGTCTTGGGCTGCATAACAATGTTACTTTTAGACAGAGATTGGTAGGTATATTAGTACAATAGGTTGAATTTAGCAATCTTTGTTGCATTATGTGCCAATGGTGACAATTAAAAAATATGGAAAGAGCACTTTTCAAGTTTTTTTCTCAAAAAGCAGGCCTATAACTTAAAAAGTATTCAATATATCTCAATGCCCTTTGAGATTGTGGACCTTAACAATCTTCATTTTTAAAGCCATATATTGTTCAGTTCCAGAGATATTGGAAATTAAATATGGCTCCGGAAGTACATTATTAAATTGCACACATTTTCAGTGGTCAAAAAAAAAATGTGGGTCACTTTGCATAAATATGATAATTAATATATTTTAAAGAGAAATTGCTGAAGAACAAATAATGTTGAAACTACAAATGTATCTTGTTTCCTTCAGTCAAAACAACTGCATTGATCATACCTGTCTGAGTGTCATAAATATTATTTTTCCAAGGTTTGAAACCTTCATTTTCAAGGCCCTACATAGTTCAGTCCCAAAGAGTTGGGGGTCTCAATGAGGCTGCAGATGGTTGAATATTACAAATTTTCAGTGGTCAAAAACCAAATGTTGGTCACTTTGTATACAGCATGTACTTATTTAATTTAAAGAACAAAAGGATCATTAATGTTGATTTTATAATTGTATATTGTTTCCCTCTATCAAAATAATATGTATAAAACATACTTGCCGGAATGCTAAAAATGCAATAGCTGTAAAAGCCTGAAGTTTGAAAATGTAGATAGATTTGACAATTAGCATGTTTTAAACATGATTAGCATACATATTGCATGTTTCTAATCAAATCACTTTTATTGTCACATCACCACAGCACTTGTGCCTTGGTGAGGGGAATTATTGAGAGCATGCTCCAGACAGTGCATAAACAATTTACATATAGACAGTACATACTTACAGACTTATACAGAAGACAATGTGCAGAATACACATACATATAGTCAGTACACACAGTGTACTATTAGACATACTTACAGTTATCAATACACATTCTACACAGTATGTACACATTCTACATTATGTACACATATATACACACAATAATATGCGAAAAAAGGTGCAGCAGATTATACATAGGCCGGATACGCAATGTCATGGATGTGCATTGGATGGTATCCAGTGGTAGCAGATAGATTGTTGTATTAGTGCAGTGTGTGTGAGTAGTCAAGTTGAACTGTTGTAATACTTATGCGAACAGGCCCATGTTACCTTGGAATCTCTCACGTTATAATAACCTGATAAAGGACCACCTCTTTGCTTATCTCAGGCAAGGACACAGGAAGAAAAGATTTATAGCGCCACCTCCCTGCCAGCTAAGGACTGACCTTTGCTCCCAGACACTCTTAGGAAGGAATTCCTAAGTTCTTATCTTAAAAAAATAAGACAGCATCTACAGACACTCCCAGAATTCCCTGATGGGTTAATGCCTAAATTTATGATTTAATCAACCAACAAGGGACTCCCATTGGCTGATGTTTTCCAGATCCCAGGACGTGACCCAATCATGACCCCCGGACAGCTCCCTCTTTCGCTCTGCTTTCGCCCCCTCTGCAGGTCAAAGGAAATAACTTTTCTGTGTTTCTGCCCAGTTCAAGGAACCCACCCCAAACATGTGTTCCTTTATGCAAAAAGACATTAATTTATTCCATGGCTATTAAAAGCAAGATACTCAAGAGACAATATATATATTAAGGTTGTATTTTATGTCTTGTATGAGCTTGCTGTGTAGTGGAACCTATGATTTTGCTTAACCTATGACGTATTACTGTTCCCCGGTAAGGTTATAACGTGTTTAGATTCATATAGACGGTCGTGAAAATTATGAATCAGTGATGCGACAGATTTGGTGATATTATAAATGGGTTAAGCATGTGATAACGCTTTATATAAGTATTAAAACTCTTATTTTTCGTCACATGGAAGATTCAACGTGGTATGCCCCACAAGAACAATCTGATTGGAAGAAGCCTCTAGTGGGCGTACTGACATCAGTCTGTTAAATTGGACAACTTCAGCTTTTTAGTTCAGTTTGCTTTTACTTGGTCGCTCACTGACGATCCCGGAAGCTGGTCGCGCTGGACCAGTGCCTTACCATCAGGCTGAAGACACCATCTAAAGAATTCAACACTTCGTCAAAGTAATAACAACTCGAAACGGTTCAACAGCTTCAGCGTTCCAACAAAGAAACCAAGACTGCCAATCGCAAGAGGGCTTCCACAGTGGTGTCACGCAGCAGCGACGTAAGCCATCTGAGATTTCCAGGAAACACAAAGGATACACGTGGGACGGAAAAAAGATATTCGGCCAGCTTAACGTAAAGCAAGTATCAAACAAAATTTCTATTCTTACTGAACTGGTGAATTGATCTGTATGCAGAAACATAGCGGAGTCTCAGCTCGTGATCTTCTTTTAGATACAGTTACGAGATAGAAAATAGTGCTGCTTTAAACGTTCTTCTAACGTTTCTCGCAAAACTCCTGGTATGTACAGTGCTCAGCGTAAATGAGTACACCCCCTTTGAAAAGTAACATTTTAAACAATATCTCAATGAACACAAAAACATTTTCCAAAATGTTGACAAGACTAAGTTTTATATAACATCTGTTTAACTTATAACATAAAAGTAAGGTTAATAATATAACTTAGATTACACATTTTTCAGTTTTACTCAAATTAGGGTGATGCAAAAATGAGTACACCCCACAACAAAAACTACTAAATCTAGTACTTTGTATGGCCTCCATGATTTTTAATGACAGCACCAAGTCTTCTAGGCATGGAATGAGCAAGTTGGCGACATTTTGCCAGATCTATCTTTTTCCATTTTTCAAGAATGACCTATTTTAGAGATTGGATGCTGGATGGAGAGTGATGCTCAACTTGTCTCTTCAGAATTCTGCTTGTTGATTTTGAAGTGTGAAACACACTTTCGGGCTCCGTTTATGTACTGAAACATAAATCACATCCTGGTATGTGCATCACCAACAGAGTGACGCACTCAACCAGGAAGTCTTCGGAAACCATTTCCGGAGTATTTGTTAGTGCGTAGGCTGAGTCCCTGCACCATTTTGAGCTGTTGCAAACAAATAGCAATAACACAAAGCTAAGCCAACTGAAGCTAAGGAGCTTGCATTGAAACATATGCAAGGCTATTAGCACTGACGGCTAGCGATTAGCTCATAGTATGAAGAGGGTTTTGAATGTGGTGTGTTGCAGTGTGTCTTGAAGTGTTGTTGTGACTTAACCTTCTAAAGCTGAACTCTAACCCACACTACGATTTTCACACCATTTCTTTCTCTCGTTTGCATTGCATTTATTCATGCTCTTCTCCCATGTAAAAGGACTGTAGCAAATGCAATGTTAATAAACTAGCTGAATGATTATAACTAATCAGTGTCTAGCAACCTCACAGGTGGTTTTAACAAACGTTTGTTTAAGGTCTTTATTCTTAGTGGGTATCAGTTTATTAGCTGGTGGTTTATTAGAAATTACCCAAAATTTTATTTAATTCACAGGTAATGAGGGTGAAACCGATTAACTTTTGATGATGTTAATGACACACGGAGGCATGAGTGACAGGTTATGCTAGGATCCAAAATTAGTGATTTGGAAGCTGTCATTTAATTTAATTATTAATTGCAAATTTAAAAATTCGGGTCCGTGCTAACGGATAGCCCCTCTTCAGGCTAGCAGTCATTGACGGGCCTCACCCGAGTCCCAGCCGGTTTGCCAGAAGCCATGGCTGTTTGAGAGGCTCACTGCAATACGGCGGGCACAGAGTGTTCGGCAAAACCCTTACAGGAGCTCACTTGGTGCGCTCGGACAGGGAGAAACTTGCTGCTGGGCACCACGGAAGCAATGTAATTTCTCACCAAGCTTAGGGTATAAGGACGTTAACCTTCCAATTAGAAAAACCCGAAAGGAAATTAAGGTTTCCTCAAAACTTAGGTCAGTTTGTTTTATCCTGTAAAACAGCAAAACCAACCCCCTAAATGTATCGACTCAACAGCGCTACCACACTGCCACGCTTATTATTAGTCCTAACCTTTTGGGAGCAAACCCTCACTTTTCCTCTCCTCTTATCTTTTTTCCCTGCTGCTATCTTCTAATTTGACTACTGCTAGCTTAGATTTTGCCTGTGGGAAGACCACAAGCAGAGAACTTTTGCAATCAAACAGGTATTAGTGAAACTTGAGAACTACGTTCAAAACTGTTTTCTATTTACCTTCCCCTATTGTGAAATGATACCCCTCCAAGTTAAAGCAGGTGCATTGAGAAGATAGGCATCGGACAATGTGTGTCTCTCACGAGAGACACGCTAATCAGCGGTGCGGTGTAAATATAGCCATTAAGGAACAGCACTGTCATTGCTATGGCATTCCTCCATCCAGGAGAAAATTTCAAATAACAATCACAGTCCTATCACAAAAGAGAAAATTCGCCTACAATCCTCTGACTAGAAGCGTCCTTCTAAATCAGACTTAACAAAAAAGCGAAAAGGAGGAAAATCTGCTATTAAAAGAGATATTTTGTTATTGTTATCGTCCTTCACCTTCGTATTAGACAGACCTCCTTCCTTCCTAAGACTTTCTCTTACAAGAAAAGGTGAAGCATCCAATTATTACCCTTGTGCACTCATTCTGCTGGTGTACTTTTCTTTCTCTGTTTCCCAGCTGTGCTACCTTTATGTGTGCTCAATAATTTCTACGCAGAAACTACAAATTACAAGCACCCCACCAGAGGACCACAGACGCAGAGAATCACACTCAACACTAGCATACACTACACTTTGCACATTTACACCCCTGTTTGTTTTGTTTACAATTCAATGTCTGTGTCAGTTCGGTTCGAGATCTCCCTCACCCCACCAAAACATGTCTCACAAAACAGAACATGTCGGTCACTGGGAGGATCTGGAAACATGGCTAAGTGTTGCGACAGTCAGCCTCCTCCCTAAAGCTGCTGAAACACTCAAACATCAGACACAGGACCAGCTGGATGACAACATAACAGGCATTATGGGACAAGACCCAAGTCAAAGCTACAGCCACAAAGAATTAACCAAGATCACCGGCTCCTTAAGTCACACACTCATCGCCACTCTCAAATTGAGCGACAAGCACGCTGCACAACGCCAGCAGGAGCAGACAAGCGCACAACGACGCATAGAGCAGCTGGAACGTGAAGCTCAGGAACGACAGGAAGGGACCGATGAGGTGGAACAAGGTGCTGAGGAGGAGATCAACAGGCTAAAAGAGACTCTAGCAGCTACCAGCCACGAAATGGAGCAAATCAAAGAGGACTTCGATCAAGTCCGATCAAGGCTTAGTGGCTGCCCTGGAGACGAGACAAGGACGTCACGAACCTCCTCAAGCTTACTAGAGTCGACTCAGACAAGCATACTTTGGAACTCGCAATGAATCTGACATGGAAGATGAACTGAACTTTAAAGCTCTCTTCCTGAGGAACCTTCATCCTGGCATAAGCCACCATCTTGGCGTTGTCGCATGCCCACGAACAATGAACACTCAGCAGTTGCGAGACTTGGTGCAAAAAGCCTATGGCAAACAAAAGATGGCCTCAGAAAAGAGTGCCAAAACCACAGCAGTTCTTGATTTCAACACTCAAAGTCACGAACTGGCTCTAGAGGGCACCCAACGCCAAGACAGTGCTAAGCCACCACACAGAGAGTGGAATGCACCCCCGTCCAACAGAGAACGAGACTCAAATGCTGGCACCCGACCTAAACAGAGGTATGACCGCTGGGATGGACCGCGTGGACGTCAATGCTCACCTGGACGACACTGGGATAAGTCATGGGACCAAGCAAGGCCTCATAAGAATCAATGGGAGAGATCATGTAACCAGCCAAGCTCGTTTGGAAACTCAGAGAGAAAAGCTCATGGGAATTCAATGGAAACTCCAAGGGAAAGCGACAAACTCATCCTGGAGCAATCAGCCCAAGGCATCGACGAAGGAATTCACCAAGATTCCAAACCGACCGAGCTCAAACTGAATCCACACAAGAACAAAAGACACCACTGTACTTCGACTCACAAAAGCTGATGGAAATGATGATGAAATAGTTCTTCCAATGAGAAGAGGAGGATCGGAAGTGGGAAAAGAAAGAGAAACCAGATTCAGTCTGACTAGCTGTCGGATGAGAATGTAGCGACAAGCTGAACAAATCAGCCACAGAAAACAGCACTGCTTCACCTCACTCTCAGAGAACAGTAAACACCTTAACTTCAGATGGACACGAAACCCCACCTGAAAACCCAGCAACAGAGTTAAACACTAACTCAACACTCAATACTCCAGATCACAGCAGCGTCCAACACACACCTGCTGATGAAACCCCTCAAGTTCCTGAAAGTGCTGTCTTAGTCACCTGCCACTCCTCCGAAGAACACCAGATCAGTTCTGACACCCTAAATGTTTCCTCCCAAACACCTCATTCGGTGTCCTTGTGTCTCTTTGCTTTGTTTTTGTTTTTCATTTAAAAAAAAATAAATTGTATTTGTTTTTTTTGGTTTTGGTGTTCTTTCTCTCGTGTCTCACTTTGTGGTTTTCCTTTCCCCCCTCTCACTATGACCTCCTTTACCCTCTAGCCCCCTCATAAGGATACTCCCTTAACCAATCCTTGAATCCAGGTCCTGAAATTGAGATCGACTCCCGTCAGTAAAGTCATCGTAACTCGTGAGAACCGTTGTCAACCGATCGAGGGCACCCGCCAAAATCATGACCGACATGATACGCGATGTAAGTTCCTTGATCGACAACTTAGCCATGAATAGGATTCCATGCTACGTGATACCTCTTAGCCTTGTCCAAAGGTCCTAACTTCGACCACTGCGGGCCCCGCTAGTCTCATCCGAACTCATCTCGCCCCTTCCCCTGTAGCGGTATTCCTATATACGCATACCTGGAAGCAGGCGGCTTGGCGTTTCCTCTCAGTTTGCCCATTACCGACGCTAATAATATTTAAAGGCTTAAAGACGTTGTGAATGTGGGATTTTGGCAAGGAAACACCTATGTAAAAATCCACACTCCCGAGGTCGTCGCGTATCACGATAACAATGAGCAGTTGTATCTGGCCCCAAACCTAAAGATGTGTACGCTCACTAAGGACATTCACTTCCTCTGCCCGAGTAAACCCTTCGTACGCGATAATACCGAGGGCATCTGCAGCTTAGAATCCATTATGTCGTGCATGTGCTTTTGTGTTGCTGAGGTGTTTTTCCTGTTCTCACACTGTACTCCCCAAGGAGCATAGTCTGGGGATAATTTTTTTCTCCTCCCTTTCCTCATGTAAATGCTGTATTTTTCTTCAATTCTACTTGCATTTCACTACTGATTATACTTGTATGATTGTGTATGTGACGAATAATAAAGAACCTGAACCTGAACCTGAACCATTAGACCCGTCACTAGCTGCCCCGCCGAAGCAAAACCACGTTCTCAAGTTGAGGTAACACACGCTGAAATCATCGGAAACCGATGGCTGGTCAACAACCCAGCACGAACAGCTACCCTCACATACGATCAACACGACACCGCCACACGCATTAGTTTGCCCAACCAAACTTTATGGATCACTGTCCCTAAGGGCTCGATCCTCCATATTGACGAGTTAGCATTGTATCACCTTACCGACGACGAGTATCAGGCTGAAATCGAAATCTCACCCTTCTTCAAACAGCATTTCTTTGTCCTCGATCCAGAATTGGAAGAAAGGATCAAGGAGGAAGGAACGCAACTTATTGATTTGACACCGGTTGACACAGATTTAGAAGCTATCGCTCGCCTTCCGCCCGCCAGCGCACCAATTATTCAGTCTTGGTCCGCCGCTGACACAGCGCTTTGTATCTCTACTATTGTAGGATATGTTGTGACTTTGACACTGGCCTTCCTCCTACACAAGCGAGTGAACGCCGTTCAAGAGTCTTTCAACAGATGCACGTCAGGCGTCCCGCGCCTTTTCCGACGCGATAAACCTGACCAAGAAACCAAACCCGAGAACTCGACCAACTTGATTGAGATCATTCCTATACCGCCTCGTCGAACCCCTGACAATTAAACCAATCAAAATGACCCAATTGTCAATAATCCCAAACAATGCATCCCTACGCCTTCTCAAGTTTCTAACCTGTTCCTTCCCAAATTACCCTGCAGCAGGATTCAGTCAGTGATAGAGATGATGTTTGTGTCTTATGTGTGCCTGTTCTCTCTTGCTGCCTCTTGTTCCAGTGCCCGCCGATGTTCCATCGGGAACATCACCGAGCCAAAGGGGGATGTGTAATGCCACGTCGGCATGTAGACACACACGCAGAGATTAAAAACAGACAGTATTAATTACTCTTCATCCTCTCACTGCAAGAAGTGAGATGGTCACCTGACCTACGTCACTAACTCTTCAAGTCGCCTCTCTGTCTGGATATAAAGCCCCTCCCCCCTCCTCATCCAACACCGAGCCCGCGTTTTTCTTTGGATAACAAAGGGACTCAATCTACATAGAGGATTTCGAGAAGATCCCTAGTGGCCATAGCCATTAAAACCATCTACTCATGAAACAATATGGATATTAATGTTGTACTCTGCCTTTCATATGCTTGGTATGAATGTGATTATTTAGAATGTGGAATGCTTTAATCTGTGCCTTAACCTGTATAGGGTATCACATGCTATTTCTCTTAATCTATAACGGATTAATGTTCTCTGTAAAGTTGCAACATATTTAGATTCATAGAGACTGTCATGATTATTTTGAATCAATAGTACAACAGATTTGGTGATAATTATAAATGGGTAAACATGTCATAACACTTTACATAAGTATTAAAACTCTTATTTTTCATCACATGGAAGTTTCAAAATGATATGCCCCAAAGACATGGGCAGGGCTCCGCCCCACAAGAACAATCTGATTGGGACAGCTGCCGGGGCGTATCCAAACTAGTGCCACTTAAAACGACCAACACAGCTTTGAATCTCTCTCTCTTTCCTCCTCGCTCTTCAACGTGCTCTCTCACGGACGACCCGGAAGCTTCGGTGGCGCTGGACACTCGCCTTTAACATCGGGCTGAGACAAAGACTTCATAAAGCCTTAACACCTCAAAGCCAGCGCTGTCCATCTCAACACAGAACCAGGCAACCGCCGATCCAAGAGAGCTTACCCGGTGACGTCACGCAGCAGCAACAAAGCCATCAGAGATTTCCGTGAAAACACGAAATAACCACGTGGTATCCGAAACAAAGCCATCAGAGATTTCCGTGAAAACACGAAGTAACCACGTGGAACGAAACTTAAGCAACGCAAGTATTCAAACCAAGTTTCTATCCTAACTGAACTGGTAAATAGATCCGAATGCAGAAAAAGGCCAGCGTCTCTTTTGTGATCTTCTGTGTGGTCTCAGTTATGAAATAGCAAAGAGTGCTATTTTACCCTTTACGCTAATATTACTCGCAAGACCCCAGAATGTGTGTGTCTGTATGTTTATGTGTTTTTAGTAGGTTAGACCATATCAATAGAATAGCAGTTAATAAATAAACCTTGTTTCATTGATAAAGAATTATGTCTCTTGGGATGTGATGTTCTAGTTCAAACTTATCGCCAAAAAGATTGTGTTACCTCGCTCAAATGGTATAAAACCCTTTATTTTGTTTATTATTGGCAACGAAAGCAAAATAAACTAAAGTGTTAAAGATATACTGATGTTAATGATCGCTGGACGAAGCATTAATACAGTATAAATCATAAGTCAAAGATTAATATTACTTTAATCAAGCAATATTTTATTTGTAAGCTAATGATTCCCCAAAAAGCTAAATAAGAGCTATGGTTTCCTTACAATCATCAGCATAACAGTGAAAAACTAGAAAAGCAGGACCGGGTCACCTGTTCCTGGACTGGCACGTGAGCAAAAGGTGGAGGAGGTGGTCTTGAAATATTCACCAGCTCCCTTTGAAGAACTTTACCTCAAAACAAAGCCAAAAGAACCTGCTGCAGCCAGCCGCAGATCATCAAATGGCTTGGACCTAAACGAACTTGACAAGCTCACCAGGAACATTGGCAAATTCACCCCAAATGTGCCAGGTAGCCAGGAAATCCAAGCTTATCTCCGATATATCGATTTCCATCTGGAAATTTGACCTAATTTTACTGACAAAGATAGACTCTATTTACTCTGAACAAAATTCAGCCCTGAAGTGCGCAGTTTCCTGAACCGGCAGCCTGCTCACACAAAGACTGATTACCTGATTGCCTGATTACTCTTATTAAAGAGTTTGCAGATCCTGGATCTGAACAAGGTCTAGTGGCTAACCTGGAGACAAGACAAGGACGTCATGAACCTCCTCAAGCCAACTACAGCCAACTCAGACTATCATACTTCGAAACACATAACGAACCCGACATGGAGGACGAACTGAACTTCAAGATTCTCTTTTTAAGGAACCTTCATCACAGCGTAAGCCACCATCTTGGCATTATTGCATGTCCACAAACAATGAATGCTCAGCAGTTGCGAGACTTAGCGCAGAAAGCCTACGGCAAACAAAATATGGCCCAAGAAAACAGTGTCAGAACCACAGCAGTCCTTGACTTCAACACTCAAAGTCAAGGGTTGGCTCTAGAGGGCATCCAACGCCAAGAAAGCGTCAAGCCGCCACCCAGAGAGTGGAATGCACCCCCGTCCAACAAAGAGCGCAACTCCCACGCAGGCACCCGATCTAAACAGAGGTACGACTGCTGGGATTGACCGAGTGGACGACAACGCTCACCAGGACGTAACTGGGAGAAGTCATGGGACCAATCAAGGCCTCATGAGAATCATTGGGAGAGATCGTGGAACCAGCCAAGCTCGTTTGAAAACTCAAGAGGGAAAAGCTCATGGGAATTCAATGGAACTTCAAGGGAAAATTACAAACTCACTCTGGAGCAACCAGCCCAAGGAATCAACTAAAAATTTACAAATATTCAAAGCCGACCAAGCTCAAACTGAAACCACACCAGAATAAAAGACACCAACGTGTTTCGACTCACAAGAGCTGATGAAAAATATGATGAAATAGTTATTTCAATGATAGGAAGAGGATCGCAAATGGGAAAAGAAGGAGAAACCAGATTCAGCCTGACTAGCAGCTGGACGAGAATGCAGCGACCAACTGACCCAACCAGCCACAGAAAACAGCACTCCCTCACCTCACTCTGAGAAAACCACAACCACCCTTTCTTCAGATAGACACAAAATCCCACATTAAATCCCAGCAACAGATTTAGACTCAAGGCCTGATGCTCCAGATCACAGCAGCATCCAAAGAACACCTGCTGACGAAACCCTTCAAGTTCCTGAAAGTGCTGTCTTAGTCGTCTGCCACTCCTTCGATGAACACCACATCAGTCCTGACATCATACCTATTTCCTCCCAAACTCCAGTCCCTCAGCTCATAGGCAATCTCAGTGAGAAAGGTATAACAAAAAAGTTTTACCTCTCCATCATCCTTGAACTATATATTAGAGTCGAAGCCCGTCTCGATACGGGAGCCGACATTACTCTAATGTTTACCAAACTCTATGAGGAAGTCCAAGAAAGAACGAAGAGGAATAACGGAAGCCTCAAACTTCAGAGTTGCGAACTGAATCTCCAAGCATACTCCCACGTGTGCCTGCAACTAAAACATGTGGCCCCAATTCACCTAAATGTGAGACCAATGGACCTTGTCCATCCAGTATACGTCTCACCACTTAACATGTATCCACTCCTCATTGGGAAAGATCTGCTTAATCACTTCAAACTTTTAATAAACTTCAAGCCCCTAAAGATGTGGACACAAGTCCGCGAACATCTGCCCTGCCAGTCAAGTCCCAGACATCGTCCCTAATTCACTGACTGATGATACAGTATCAAAGCCTGTACCAGGACCAAGCACATACAGGACCAGGACCAGGACCCTCTCCTCTGCTCACTGCAGGAGCCCGAATCAAAAGCATGCCCCCTTCGAATCAAGACTGCAATAGATGTTCAAGGCACATCAGTGGCTGATGCAGCAATAGAACTGTGGGCAGATAACTCAGCCATCAGCCTGAAGCTATTCAGAGTATTGAAGCAAAGACACCAGAGTCTACCACATGTCGCTAAGCACAGCCACTTCCCACTCAGTCCCTGGTCGACGACCATGGCCACCTCCAAGATCATCTGCGCTGCGGACATACGATGGAACAACAGACATCTGAGTCACTACTTCCTCGTTGTCCCCTACCTGCCTCATGACATCTATATTGGAGCAGATATTATAGTCTGGCTCATTGCTTAAAATATTATTATATTATATGTAATACCACTTCTCAATATTATTAACTCATTGTTAAATTTTGGTCACGTTCCAAAACCATTCAAGCTGGCGTTATTAAGCCTCTTATTAAGAAACCAAAACTAGATCCTAGTGAACTGGCAAATTATTGTTCCGTATCAAATCTTCCGTTTATGTCAAACAATTTAGAAAAAGTTGTCTGCTCAATTGTGCTCCTTCTTGCAAAAAAAATGATATCTATGAACAATTTCAGTCAGGTTTTAGGCCCCACCATATCACAGAAACTGCAATTGTTGAAATTACAAATGACTTGCTTCTTGCATCAGACCAAGGCTGCATCTCATTGCAAGTTTTACTTGATCTTAGTGCTGCGTTCGACACTATAGATCATGACTCATAGATCGATTACAAAACTAAACAGGTATTCAAGGGCAGGCTTTAAGATGCTTTAGATCCTATTGTGGTCCGATCGCTACAACTTTGTTTTTTTTTAAACAGGGAGTCATCTCAATTATCACCAGTAAAGTATGGAGTACCACAACGATCTGGCCTAGGTCCTCTGCTATTTTTAATATACATGTTGCCCCTTGGTAATATTATTAGAAAATATGGGATTCATTTCCAGTGTTATGCTGATGACGCTCAACTATATATATAAACAAGACCAGATTAAATGTCTAAAGTATATAAGCTAACGAAGTGTGTTGAAATTTTTAAAGATTGGATGACCAACAATTTTCTCTTATTAAATTAAGATAAGACAGATATATTACGTATTGGACCGAAAAGAGTACGCAGCATATTTTGGATAACAATTTGCAACTAGACGGATGTACTGTTACTTCCTCTACAGTCATAAATCTTGGTGTTATATTAGACAGCAACTAATCTTTTGAAAATCATATTTCCCTTGTTACAAAAACAGCATTATTCCAACTTAGAAACATTGCCAAGCTACTTAACATGTTAACTGTTTCTGATGCAGAAAAGCTAGTTCATGCATTAATGACCTCTAGACTGGACTATTGTAATGCACTGCTAGGTGGTTTTCCTGCAGCTTCAATAAACAAGCTACAGATAGCACAAAATGCTGCAGCTAGTGTCCTTACCAGGTCAAGAAAATATGATCTTATTACTCTGTGAACCTAACCTGGTCGGGAACAGGTTTCTTCAGTAAACCCGGAGTTTATTTCGGTCTCCTCCCCTTTTTATAGTGTTAGCAAAGTTGAAATACTTTATTAATTAATTCACACTGCAAAATTGATTTTATCACTGAGTATTTTTGTCTTATTTCAAGTACAAATATCTAAACATTTCAAATTATACAGTCTTAATGCAAATGGAAACAAGAATATTTTTAATTGCTTACTCTATTGGAAGATAATTTGCAAAATAAGAATCTCATCCTCTTTCTGAGATTTTTTTCATTGGCACAAAGATGAGTGGTGTAGAAATCAGTTTAAATGAGGCTAATCTGATAAAATAATCCGAATTTCCTTCATGATTTCCAGTGTGATTTGATGCAATGATGACAAGCATATCTCCACCATCACACCTTATGAAAATGAAACAAATTATTGTATGGAATGGAAGGATGCCAGATCGAGGGGTAGAAAGAGCCGTAACCACCACCACAGCTGTCAAATAAACAAATTATTCAATTTTTTGGTCATCTATATTTTCTAATAAAAAAGCTATATTTATTATTTTTACCTATGGATTTTAGAATTATTCCGATACTTGAACATTTGCTCTTCACTTCTTAGTTGTTCCAGAAACAGGTTCTCCCTCTGCCTTCTTGCTGTCGACAAGTCAGTAGTTAATTTTATTACTCTAATTAAGAAATCAAACAGGCTGGATTAGAGAATATTTGATTATGTGAAACGAGTGTTAGACTATGTGGAAAAAGCTGCAGTGCATTGACATAGACATTGAATGACATTTAATGTAAAATGTTTGTAAAGTCTTTAAGCCCACACCCATGAACCTTTAATGCTTAAAGCTTTACCTTGATTCAGTTGTGTTTTTTATACTTACCTTTTAGCTGCTGCCACGTTCGTGTTTCTTTGTTTCTGTCTTTTTCCTTTTTTGTGGCCATGGGATACCATTAAAATTAACATTAGTTCAATAATTTAAATTTTTCACATCTTATATTATAACAGTTATTAAGTTATTGACAGTTACTAAGAATTAAAGTTACTGAAGGATCACAAATGTTATTCTATGTTTGATTTGAATTCACGTCCTGACTAAGAGGTGTCGGGCAAGGCAAAGGTGCTTGAGATTGTTTCCTGACCATTTGGGCTTGGGACAGCTGTGCCTTTTGTCAATGAGATCAATGACTACTGAGAGATTGAACCTTTATTCTGCAAATGACTTTGTCCTGGCCAGATGTGGATTCGTTAGGTTTATTGCCCTCAGCTTTGATGTTTTGTCTCAACCTAAAAAGTCCCTCCTCCAATCCTGACTATAAAGATACCCTGTAAAATGACTTAAGTTGAGATCTTCGATGACTGCAGCCTACCATCACATGGGGTTTCATAGAATAAAGAATCCTACGATCGAATCCGAAGTCTCCTGGTCTTCTCTTCTGAGTTTCTACACTTTAGAAGAACAGAGTTTTCAACAGATGCTGCCGTGACCGGATAGAGTTCCAGCTTTCTCACCTGAAAGACTTCAACAAAACAAAGATCTGCATCTTTTGGAATCCAGCGAAACTTCAAGCTCAACAAGGATTCCCAGACTGAATTTTTCTCTCAAACCAAGTGTGGTGAGTGGCTGTTCTCTAATCCAAAAGAACCTAAGACCAGTGTATCCTCTGTGCCAGAGAAGAGTTAACATACATCTGTAGGGTTTTGTTTAACTAAAAGTTATCCTCTGTTCAGGCAGGGAAGGTTAGCATTTCATGCTAATAATTTTGTTTTATCCTCTGTTCTTGTAGGCAGGGACGTGTATCCTCTGTTTCAGGCAGGGAAGAGTTTATCCTCTAAAGTTTTTTATTTTAGAGATGAGTTTATCCTCTAAAGTTTTTGATTTTAGAGATAAAAGTATCCTCTGGTCTTGTAGGCAGGGACGTTTATCCTCTGTTTTCAGACAGGGAAGAGTTTATCCTCTAAAGTTCTGCTTTTAGAGATGAAATTTTATCCTCTGTTCTTTCAGGCAGGGAAGATTTTGGCATTTACGTGCTAATTTTTGGTTTATCTTCTGTTGTTTCAGGCAGGGAAGGTTTTTGGCATTTACGTGCTAAAAAACAAGTGTACCCTCTGTTAATCAGAGAAGTGTTTGTTTTGTTTGTGTGGTACCGAAGAAACTTACAAAATGGTTAGAATGAATGCTAGGCTGATTCCAACCACAGAAAAGAGTGGTCTTGCGACTCCTCTGTGGTCAGATAGTGAATTCAAAACACTGTTAGGAAAAAAAATGGACCTAATAGTCACTGAAAAAGTTAGACAAGAACTAACGCAGAAATATGAGATTCATCCAGACAAGACTTGGTCGGTAGATGAGTGTAAAAAAGTACTAGGAGCAAGTATTCGTAAGAACAATGTGAAAGACATTATCTGTTGTCACAGGGAATTCAGTGTAACGCTAGCGACACAACAGTCTCAGCGTAACGCAGAGCTAGAGAAACAGAACAATGAACTCCGTGCTAGAATATACACTTTGACCAAGAAATTGAACCTCAAGAAAGAGGCAAAAACTGATGTGGAAGTAAGTCAGCCTGATAACTTTTCCCCTGATTTACAAGCGTTCTTTGAAACAGATGTAGCTCTCCAATCAGTAACTGATGTGCCTGTAAATTCAGTCAATGTGTGTGTTGCTAGGAGAAGATCTCAGGGGATTGAGGAAACTGATAGTGTTCCTCTCAATTCTTCTGTGGTGCAAATACAAACTGTTGCCAAAGCTTTAGGTCCTAAAGATATAGAGAGACTATCTCAAAGTTTACCAGCAGCACACACACATTTTTCTGAATTTAGAAGAACATTGATCAGTAAAATGCGTCTTTATGACATGTCGTTGGCAGAAGTCACGCAGCTGATGTCACAAATACTAACTGAATCTGAATTCAACAGTTTTGAATCTGCTGTCACTTCTGAACTGCGAAATGCCAGTAAGGGTGATTTAAGAGAAGGTATTTTGAAAATCCTAAAGAATATCTTAGGACCCAAAATAGATTGGTCTAGAATTACTACCTGTGTGCAAAGGAAAGAAGAAACTGTGAGTGAATATACTGAGAGATTTTGTCAGTCAGCTGTAATCTACAGTGGAATTGTTGATGACCCTGAAAGTGTGCTAGATGACAAGGGACCCTTGGTTCGTATCTGGTCAGATGGCCTTGTAGCCGAATACAGAAAAGCTTTACCATTCTTAGATCTAACTTGGTCTAACAGAACTCTCAGAAGTAACCTAGACAGGTTAACTACATGGGAAAGAGACGCTGATGTCAAGGCAAAAGTAAGAGTAGCAGCAGCTACGTTTAACACAACGAAACAAGACAATAGATGGTCTAAAGAGAAAGCAAATGCAAATACTGTGAAAAATTTGGACATTGGGAGAAAGAGTGTAGGAAGAAGTTGCAAGATAGTAAAAGAAATGCTATGCATAATTCTGCTCCTTCTCAGCCTGCACACAACCCTGAAGTAGTTCCGCCAGTGACCACTGAAACTATAGGACAGTTAGTTCAGGCTCTTCTAAGAGCACAACAAGACCAGGAAAAACTAATTATTGGGGCTGTGAGTAGCTACCTTTCCCTGTAATCCAACACAATGACCAAAGAATTTTTGTGAAAGGTAGCATAAAAGAGAAAGAGATTGATTTTTGCTTGATACAGGTGCAGAAATTACAGTAATTCCTACAAAATTGGCACAAGGTTTAAACATCCCATACAAGAAGACCAAACTTTGTTTAACTGGTGTAATAGGTGAAGATTCAGTTTTTGTATGAAACTCCGCCCATAGAGGTACAATTTGGCCCAAAAACTCTGACTACAAAATTACTATGCGCTCCATTAAATACAGGTGCAATTTTAGGCATGGATCTTCTGAGACAAATAAATCTAACTTTAGACATGTCCTCAGAATCTACTAGCATAAAATTTCCTCAGCACAGATTTCTACCAATAATGCAACCCCTCCCGAGTATGTTTTCTTACAGAATCATCCAATTTGGGCTAAAGACAAGGATGATTGTGGGTTGTTGACAGGTGTAGAACCAGTTAAATTGACAGGAACTCCACCTCCGGTCACCAAACAATATCCGATTAATAAGGAAGCTATACAGGAATCAAACTTATTGTAGAAAATTTGCTGATGCAAGGAGTGCTAGTTAAAACCAACAGTCCATGTAATTCACCCATATGGCCCATCAAGAAATCTAATGGGACATGGAGACTTACAATAGACTACAGAGTAGCCAATAAACATATTGAAAAAATCCCCTAGTGGCAGATCCATCTACAATTTGTAATGGCTTACCATTAGATTGTAAGATTTTTCAGTAATTGATATGTCTAATGAATTCTTTTCTGTACCGTTGCACTCTGACAGCCAGCCATGGTTAGCTTTCACAGTTGACTATGAACAATACCAGTGGACACGATTGCCACAGGGATTTCAAAACTCCCCAACCATATATCATCAGGCTGTCAGACGTGATTTGTGTGACCCAGAATGTCGGTAAAACAGTCCACTATGATCCAATATGTTGATGATATTTTGATTGCCTCAACAGATCATGAGGTACATCAAACTGAATTGGCATCATTGTTGGACTATTTGCATAAAAGGACACAAATGCAGCTTTCACAAAGCTCAAGTTGCTAAAAAGCAAGTCACATTTCTGGGTCAAACAATTGGTGCAGGAAATAGATCCATTACACAGGATCGAGCGGCTTCAGTCAAAGCCATACCTCCGCCTAATACCATTAAAACACTCCGCTCATTTTTAGGAACAACAGGTTATTGTAGACCTTGGATTGAAGACTATGCCTCGATGGCTCAGCCTCTCTATGATTTGTTGAAAGGCCATGGTAAAGATTCAGATACTGTTTGTATGGAAGAACTTCATCTCAAAGCTTTTAATGATTTGAAAAGAGCACTATGTCAAGCACCAGCATTAGGAATTGCCCAATCTGATAGACCCTTTGTGCTTTATGTCCATGAACACTTAGGCTTTATGACTGCATGTCTAATGCAAGATCATGGGGCAGCTTACGCCCAATTCATTACTATTCGGTAAACTTGACATAGTCGCTCAAGGTATGGGCCCATGCCTCAGAGCAGTACAGGCAGTTCATCTAGCGCTTCAGGCTTCATCAGGAATGGTGTTAGATCAGACTGTAAACGTAAAATGCCCTCACGCAGTGTCCGCACTAATGAATCAAGCAAAAGTCACTTCTGTCACCTCCTCCCGTTGGGGAAATTGGTTAGCAACTCTCACAGCCCGAATATTGTTATACAGCGTGCACCAGTCACGAACCCATCCTCATGTATGATGTCTGCAATGACTGAATTTGTGTTAGAGGATGAAGGCGAAATGACTCATGATTGTGTTACGCTTACATATGCAGCGATAAGTGAAATAGCAGAAACTCCCATAGAGAACGCAGAATTGGAGTTGTTTGTTGATGGTTCAGCTCAAGTTATTGAAGGTAACAGACGAGCAGGATATGCAGTAACTTCCACCACTGAAGTAGTTGCTTCAGGTCGTCTTCAGATCATTTTTCAGCTCAAGCTGCAGAACTAGTAGCCTTAACTAGAGCATGCACGCTAGCTTCAGGATCGGTTGCAAATATCTACACAGATTCCAGGTATGCTTTTGGGGTAATTCATGATTTTGGTGTCATTTGGCAAACCAGAAAATTTCTAACTTCTGCTGGATCCCCATTAAGCATGCTGGATTAGTGAAAGATTTAATGTTTGCCATGAAACTCCCAAAGAAATTAGCAGTGATCAAAGTGAAAGCACATCTCACAACTAATACTACGGAAGCTAAAGGTAATGCTCTTGCTGATGTAGCGGCTAAACAGGCTTGTTTCTATGCAACTGTACAAGTGTGTTCAGGTAGTACAGCACAGAAGATAATTCTACCTCCTGAATCAATCGTTGATCTGTATAAAGACGTTCCTCTATATGAAGCATGGACATGGTTAGACAAAGGAGCCACTGTGGATTCATCCGGCTGCTGGACCAAAGGGGAAAGTATGTTGCTCCCGAATCACTGTTGCCATATTTGGCTCAACAAATACACAGTTTGGGTCATAGTGGTCCAGCAACGATGAATCACAGGTTCTCAAATCAATGGTGGAATCCAAAATTCAGAAACGCAGCCACTGAAACAGTCAAGAGATGTGTTACATGTCAGAAAAATAATGATGTACCAGCAACCATTACACCAGCAGCACATACCCCAGCTCCACCAGGGCCATTTCGTCACCTGCAAGTTGATTACATATCGTTGCCCCCTTGTAAAGGAAAAACTGACGTTTTGGTAGTAATAGACAAGTTCTCAAGATGGGTAGAAGCTTATCCAACAGGGCGTGCTACAGCTGCACATACTGCTAAATGTCTTGTCACTGATTTCATTCCCAGATGGGGATTACCAGATTGCATTGACTCAGATCAAGGTACCCACTTCACAGGACAGGTAGTTAAGGAAGTGTCTAGAATGTTGAAGATTAAGTGGAACCTTCACTGTCCCTATAGGCCACAAGCATCAGGACAGGTTGAACGATCAAACAGAACAATCAAAACCAGGCTAAGCAAAATGCATCAGGAAGGAGTACCATGGGTTGAAGCACTGCCCGCAGTACTGTGTAGTATGAGAGCATCACCTAACAGATCAGTAGGACTGAGCCCTCATGAGATTATTACTGGACGCCCAATGCAGATGCCAGGTGTGATTGATCTTAGAAATGCTGATGTGCACATTGCTTCAGATGCCCTGATCGCTACTGTGAAAACCTCACAAAGGCAGTGCAGAGTGCCAAAGAGAGAGTTGAGTCGTGTTGGCAGACTCCACCAGAAGGGGACACACAATCGTCCCAGGTCAATGGGTCATGATAAAGACATTCAAAAACAAGCCATTAGAGCCTATGGTACGGACCACATCAAGTGATGTTGATTACAGCAGCTGCAGTATTGTGTCAGGGAAGGAAAACTTGGACTCATGTGTCACATATTAAGGTTGTTCCTCCCCCTGCAGGGATAGGATAGGGCAGACACAAGAACCAGTGAGGAGCCCAGGGAAGAACCGAAAGCAACAGGCTTCGGGGGCCAACCCTGAGGTGAAGATTTCCTCATAGGCCTTTCCTCCATTAGTCCATCCTTTCCTCACTGTTCTTTAGGTGTCGCAGGAATTGAGAAATAGGGAAAGAAGGAACAACCATAGCAGACTATATTTTGAACAGAGGATACAACCCTAATGTATGCAGACTCTACAAATACTGCTCTGTGCCGTTGTTCTCTCTTGTTTGTGTTTCTTTCTTCCTCTGTGCAGATACCATTTGATGGCTGTCCTGAGATCCATATGCACCACCCTTCTCACCTGCGGATAAAGCCACAACCTCTAGAACACAACTAGACCCATTACCGAGCCAACTATCACACAAGAAAGAGAAAAGAAAGAAGAAGAAAAAGAATAAAAATACACAACGCAGAGACTATTACCCGTAAAATCTTCACGGACCCTAATTGCATGTTTTGTTTCTGTGTCAGCATGCAATTACATATAAGCAACACAGAACATGTACACTGTGCCTGTAACGATTACAAGTTACAAGAATTAACTTTTAAGTGTCTAAATTTGTATTTTTGTGAGAGTTATTAGAACTCTCAAAGAGGGGATTGAAGGATCACAAATGTTATTCTATGTTTGATTTGAATTCACGTCCTGACTAAGAGGTGTCGGGCAAGGCAAAGGTGCTTGAGATTGTTTCCTGACCATTTGGGCTTGGGACAGCTGTGCCTTTTGTCAATGAGATCAATGACTACTGAGAGATTGAACCTTTATTCTGCAAATGACTTTGTCCTGGCCAGATGTGGATTCGTTAGGTTTATTGCCCTCAGCTTTGATGTTTTGTCTCAACCTAAAAAAAGTCCCTCCTCCAATCCTGACTATAAAGATACCCTGTAAAAATGACTTAAGTTGAGATCTTCGATGACTGCAGATAACAACACATGTCATAGAATAAAGAAATTCTGCTGACGATCGAATCCGAAGTCTCCTGGTCTTCTCTTCTGAGTTTTCTACACTTTAGAAGAACAGAGTTTTCAACATTACATATTGACGGAAGTGTGCGAACTGACGTCTTTTTGGCGGGAGCTTTTGCCATGGTGAATTGTGATTCTGGTGCTCCGCTGTCAGTCGTGGTGCACGCATTTAACTCAGAGTCAACCTACTTACGCCGTTTTCACACTGCACACATAAGCAGGGCATAAGCAGCGCATATTTTATTTGGCGCCCATGTTAACAGATTGGAGCATTCACACCGCACACAGTGGCGGCGCGGCAGCATGTAGCAGGAGCAGAGCAGAAGTGCTGCGATATTTTCGGCACCGAGTCAATTTTTGCTGCGCCGCTTATGCTCAATTAAAGTGACGAAGCATTGATTATGGCCAAAATACAGACAAAATAAAAACTATTTTTACCCAAAAAGCAAATTTACAACATCTACTATTTTGTAACTAGAGTATGACCTTCAGTAATTAAAATGAGAACAAATATAAAAAATATATATTTTTTAAGTTTTTGCCCAAATCACTAAAGCAGTTTAAATAATTTATACTTTCATTTTAGCTTAAGTCACTGGTTAATTGTAATAATTATATTAGCCTATCTATATTATTAGACCTATATAAGTTGGCGTAAGAACATGTGTATGGGATCAGATTCCCGTACTAAAGTATTTCAGTCACAGATACAAAAATAACAAGCATGAAAATAAAATTTTAAAACGCAAGCAAACATATATTGCACAATATTTAAAAATGAAAGCGATATGACTTCATGCAATACTTTAGGCGGGAATCTGATCCGATACAGGTGCCATGTTGACATAACATCATGATGACATTAGTCAGAGTGCAAATGCAAAGAAGACAATCATGGACGACACTCGTCGCCTTGTAGAGGTTGAAAAGCATAAAGTTATTTATTATCCTCATAATTTACTCTCTAAAGACTTGCAGGCAAAGGAAAAAGCATGGGAGGAAGTTGCATCAGCACTTGGAGCAGATAGTAAGTAACCTTTATTACTGTTTTGTTTGCAATTATTCGCAGACCCACATACGAACAAATCAATAGCTAATTAGCTATGTACTACATATAGGTAAATAAATAGACAGATTAATATCACATACTACAGACACCTATGCTGTAGACTACTGTATGTAAAATTTCAGACTTAATTCTCGAGAAATTGATCATTTAAAATACGTGTCTATTAAGAAGATTGAGGTTATTTATTACAGACATTTATGGACTATCTTTAATATGTTTGTGATTGGTAATGTATGTAAATTTGCTGTTTATAAGATTATTAACACTGCAGATGAGTTGCATTTGTTGTAATGAAATAGGTAATATATAACATATTTTAGATTTCAAAGTATTAGCAGTTTAATTATTCTACACATATATCAAATATGTCAAAGTAATTACAATTCAAGGTTGATGACAACCTCAAAACAACCGTTCGTACTACAATGTAATGTTCAGCATAAAGCATTATGTGTTGGCCTCAGCCACATAAAATTGTCACCATTGTCTTGCCATGACACGCTACCTTCAGGGGAGCTGAAGAAAGTGCAAAGCTTTTCACGCACATTGTAAGCTTCTCTGCATCCACTATTTCAATCCATGTTTCTAACAGGTGGTAGTATTTCCTCTCTTTCTTCTGCCACACCAAGCCACATCTGATTTTTCTGATGTGTTTGTGAGGTAGTTGTGAAGGATACATGCTGCAGTGACTATACAGTCGACATTCTCTGGCTTTACATTCATCCTTGAAGTACCCTCCACCTGGAAGACAGAATGCCAAAGGCACATTCCACAACCTTCCTTGCCCTTGACAGTCTATAATTGAAGATTTTTCTCCATCTTGGAATTCTGTTCCCTGGAAAAGGTCTCATCAAATATGTTTTTAGTGGGAATGCAGCATCACCCACCATGGTGTATGGCATTGGGCCTTAATAGATCCTGGCAATGGACAGTCTGCAGGGACAGACAATTTTTGGCCTCCATTGCTCTTCCGAGAGCATAACCACCATTGCTTGTTCTGCCAAAGTCTCCAACCTGGACAAAAAATACAAATCTGTAGTCTGCATCTGCTAGTGCTAGAAGGACCATAGAAAAACTCAGCTTGTAATTAAAATACAAGCTACCAGAATGTGCAGGCGACACAATGGTGATATGTTTCCCATCAATAGCACCTCGGCTGTTCGGGAAGTTACATTTTTCCCAAAACTTCAATGCTATGGCTCTCCACATGTTCTCTGTGTGTCTGGAGAAGTGTGATGCCATCATTTACTGTTCAATAGCTCTACGTGTCATATGAACAGACTCAGCAATAGTGCTTATCCCTAGACGGTACTGGAAGGCCAAGCTGGTGAAGCTCTCTCCAGTTTCCAGATATCTGTGGAAGACATAAAGATTGCAGTTATAATATTTTTTTCTGTGTAAAATATGTACAAGTCCTCATATAAAAAAACAAAATTATTTTATGTGTCTTACTGTGAATGATATTGCAAGAGAAGATGGAAGTTGCTGACAGACGCTTTTGTCTTATACACAATTACTTGTGTGTAATGTACAACAGTACTTTATTAACTATATAATATTTTCTACATTAATATGTTGTTCCAGAAACACTTTGCAGAGTGAACTGGAACCTGTGGACATGTCTGTTGCTGAGGAGGATCCACCTCACCACTGTCTAGAACCTCCACACCACAAATATCAGCTCACAGAGGCAACCCCCAAATTTTGTCCTTAGTTTGGTTCCAAAAATGAACAGGCTGCTTCCCACAAACTGTACCCGGGCACAAATACAAATAATGACCTATCTGGCTGACCTTGAGGTAGAAGATGAAGGTCAGAGGCAACATGTGACAGCAGTCCACACAGTGTTCCCTAGCAGAGGTAACCAGCACTGACAATTATCTGGATTTCAGCCTATTCACCCCACACCCACCTACCATGAGGGACAAACCCATCACCCCCACCACATCTCACCTCCCCCAATGTCCTCCATGCCTGAACCGCATTCCTCTCATGTGTACCATACACTGTAGTATTACAGTTTACCATTACCAAGCTAATTGTTTTATTTTTTATAAGTATAACCCCAAGTTGTAAATTGTTCAGCAGTTTAAGTTTAATTGTGCTTTGTTAGGGTTATTTTTGGTACTACAGTTCATGTAACCACAGTGGTAAACATGTATGTTTATAATAACTTCATGCATGACTTTGTTGTGATATTTAAGATTAACTAATAAACATTTTTGTGTTGATGTACACCAGTTCAAGTTATTTCTTTGCAGTTTGCAAACTAGTGCAAAAGGGTGATTTGATCTCAAAACCATTCACAAGAACATAAATATGAATTATAGAAATGCAAAAAAATTTGCAAAAAAAAAGTATTGCTAAAGACCCAAGTCTTCATGAATTCATCATCAGATACCCTTTCTAGAAAAAATACATGAAATAAATACATTACAAATAAACAAATAAATCCGGGACCTCATTTATAAAATGTTGCGCAGAAACCATCCTAAATTTGATCTTACGGTCATATCTCGAATATGCGTACATTTGATTCATAGAATGAATGTACGAACAGAAAAGGCTCATACGCTTCTCTTTCAGATGTGAAATCTATGAATTGCAAATGATCTTGAACTTGCACACAATTGAATGGTTTAGCTCTCTGCCTTGTAAACGACTCCTAATTAAAGTCATTAACATATAAAATATCACCAATCATCATAATTTAGTACAGTGAGCTGCAAGAACAGCTTAAATTCTTTTTAAACTGCAATACTCAGTAAATGAATAAATAAATAAACAACAATAAAAAGTGCGTACGTCTGCTCAAACCAATTACATTGCAGAACATATTTTTTTATTAATAACAAAAATTCACTTTTCAGCAAGCAAATAAAAATTACAGTGAATATGTTTACAGCAGCTCAAAAATATTACCACTAGAAATTAACAAATTGTCATACCCCTTTACCATTCATGTCCTGTGGCCCTACTGCCCCACTGTCAACTCTTGACCAAGACCCCTCCTCCACACACTCACATTAAAACCTCTTCCCATCTCTTCCCATGATGAAAGGAGCATCATGATTTAGTGCTGCTATGCTGCCTCAGGGACTGAAATAATTGAAGGAACAATGAATTGAAAAGTGTATCAATATTTTACAGGTGAGTCGCTTTTTTAGAGTTTAAAGAGTATTGGTGATGCAACAAAACAATGTTCTAATGTAGACAAATAAATCAACTAAAGCAAGAAAATGGAAGAAAATGAGTCTCTCTCAATGAGGAAAACTGACAACATACATATGTATTTATTGTACATTACAAAAATGTGTGTGCTTGTGTTTTCTTGAGCTTTATTTGTGAACCAGGACGTCGGCCTGGACCTGCTATGGCCGTCGGATGGTTGTGAAGTAATATCAAGCCTTTCTTAGAGTACCCTCAGCGCTGTCAGAACCAATCAAGCTCAGCCGCCCAGGCTGATTGGACTGACATACTCTATCAAAGACAGAGCTGAGCAATTTTCACATGGCCTACAATGTCCCAAATGTCTCCCAAACTCACGGGGCTCCAGTACTAAAACAGAAAAATCTGCTGTTCTATTTACGGTTTTAGTTTTTTTGTGTGGAAGCAGCAACATAAATAAATCAATTATATATATATACATACACACACACACACACACACACACACACACATACATATGTATGTGTATATACATGTCTATATATATATATATGTGTGTGTGTGTGTGTGTGTGTGTGTGTGTGAAAAGCAGTTCTCTCTCATTTTATTACACTTTATAACAACAAATCAACTAAAGGTCCAAGGATTGGTTTGTAGAATTGTAGAATATGGCTCTCTGTAGGTTCTACGTGGATTGGCATATAAGCACAAATTGGGTTTCTTTCAATTATTTATTTATTTACTTACTTTACTTATTTAACTTGTTTACTTTTTTCATTACATACCAAAAAGGTATGTGTGAGGAGAATAATTTAATCTAAGTACATTATGTTTACTGCTGAGTGATATTTGTGAATATTTGTATACAGTAAACTAATGTTTGTGCTATTTTAAATTTTATTTTTGTTGTTGTTGTCTTTTATTTAGTTTCTTTGTTTGCTGCTGACTGTCGCTTGTTTTTTTTGTCAAATAAGTACATGTCTGCATAACTGAACATATTAACACTGATACACAATCAAATGTTTTATGCTAGTGCTTCTAAAGTACAAGTAAGTGACATAATTAAATATATGCATTTCTCAAGGGTCTTCCCTTCCTCCAGCTTCATGGCGTACAAGTTAATCTTATCAGTTTCCATATGGGAATTTGAGCCCTGTCCTTAATGGGCACTTCACCACTTATTGTCACTGCTATGCTGGCAATTTTCTTTCTTCAATGAAGAATAATCAAATTTTAATAGCACAGTTCAAATGGACCATTAAATATAGAAGAGTTTTGTATTGGGAAAGTTTTCCTTCATGTGTCTGCGTGGAGGAGCCCGGCAGTCTGCCGCAAACAGCCCATTCATGTGCTAAAGCTAATTTGATTATAATATAGTCATCTAAGCTATTCAATTAAATATTCTAATTAACCTAAACTATTCGGCAAATGATGCAAATTACAAATATTCTCCAGAGAGTTAGTGTGATGAAAGCCAGAGCTTAAGAGTAATTCTTCAACTCAGTGTTTCGTATCATGATGTCCTGTATCATAGGTTCAGCTAATATGAGATTGCCACCTAATTTACCTAAACCTCATTTGTTTAATTCCACTTGCATTTTGTTTGAAATTATAATAAATACACATCTTGCTCTTTATTGCACACTTGGGGTAGTTTAGTAATTATGTTTACTAAGGTGATACCTCCATGTCAAAAAAACAATAATCTCTATCTTTGCTTGCTTATTTTCCCTTTAAAATTATATACTACACACAATATTTACAAAATAAAAATAACAATTGTATTGACAATTTTATTGAAATAAAAACGGTATCTTAAATATTTGCTTTGTTAGGACAAATACGAAAGTTTTGTTGATGTTTTGTAATCAACCACAAAGGTTAACAAGAGGGTACACAAAGGTGAAGGGATCATGTTTCAAAATAAAGAGGATTTAAAACAGATGAAGACTACACTAAAGTAGAAGTAATTTAGTAAGAAAAATAATTAAGATATAAATTAATCTTTTTTATTCATTTAGATTTTTTTTTAAACAAGCTCTTCAAATCATCATAATTAGCCTGGACTTCAAGGAATAACATACTCTATGAAGAAAACACATTTTGTAGTTTCCCAGAATCATTACTTTATATTGTTATTATATATTTTTTTATGCCTATCCTAAAGATGTCATGTGCATAATGTCTGTACTGTCTGTCTGTGTATCATGTTGCAGTAAGGTAATTTTCTCAAGTGATGTCATATATACTATGTATATATATATATATATATATATATATATACAATATTTGAGAGAAATAGGCCTTTGTGTACATGTGTACTTGTACCATTGTACCATGGAAAATGGGGGCAAAAACAAAAGTGTTGCAAAAGTGTACACAAAAGTACACATGTACACAAGTACACATGTACACAAAAGGCCTATTTCTCTCAAATATTGTTCACAAATCTGTCTAAAACTGTGTTAGTGAGTACTTCTCATTTGCCGAGATAATCCATCCACCTCACAGGTGTGGCATATCAAGATGCTGATTAGACAGCATGATTATTGCACAGGTGTGCCTTAGGCTGGACACAATAAAAGGCCACTCTAAAATATGCAGTTTTACTGTATTGAGGGTCCGAAAATCAGTCAGTATCTGGTGTGACCACCATTTGCCTCACACAGTGCAACACATCTCCTTGGCATAGAGTTGATCAGGTTGTGGATTGTGGCCTGTGGAATATTGGTCCACTCTCTTCAATGGCTGTGCGAAGTTGCTGGATACTGGCAGGAACTGGAACACGCTGTCGTATATGCCGATCCAGAGCATCCAAAAACATGCTCAATGGGTGACATGTCCAGTGAGTATGCAGGCGATGCAAGAACTGGGATGTTTTCATCTTCCAGGAATTGTGTACAGATCCTTGCAACATGGAGCCATGCATTATCATGCTGCAACATGAGGTGATGGTAGTGGATGAATTGCACAACAATGGGCCTCAGGATCTCGTCACGCTATCTCTGTGCATTCAAAATGCCATCAATAAAATGCACCCGTGTTCATTGTCCATAACATATGCCTGCCCATACCATACACAACGCCATACACGCTGTCTGCCATCTGCCCTATACAGTGAAAACCGGAATTATTCCATGAAGAGAACACCTCTCCAAAGTGCCAGACGCCATCGAATGTGAGCATTTGCCCACTCAAGTTGTTTACGACAAACTGCAGTCAGGTTGAGACCCCGATGAGGACGACAAGCATGCAGATGCGCTTCCCTGAGATGGTTTCTGACAGTTTGTGCAGACATTCTTTGGTTATGCAAACCGATTGTTGCAGCAGCTGTCCGGATGGCTAGTCTCAGACGATCTTGGCGGTAAAGAGACACTGGATGTCGAGGACCTGGGCTGGTGTGGTTACACGTGGTCTGCGGTTGTGAGGCTGATTGCATGCTCCATCAAAAAAGCGAAATCTGTGGCATTGTGCTGTGTGATAAAACTGCACATTTTAGAGTGGCCTTTTATTGTGGCCAGCCTAAGGTACACCTGTGCAATAATCATGCTGTCTAATCAGCATCTTGATATGCCACACCTGTGAGGTGGATGAATGATCTCGGCAAAGGAGAAGTGCTCACTAACACAGATTTAGACAGATTTGTGAACAATATTTGAGAGAAATAGGCCTTTTGTGTACATAGAAAAAGACTTAGATATTTTAGTTCAGCTCATGGAAATTGGGGGCAAAAGTGTTGCGTTTATAATTTTGTTCAGTATATATATATATATATATATATATATATATTGTGATAGACAAAATGTTATTTGGTTTTATTTTTGTACTTGAGCTCCTCTATTTTTTATTTCTTAGTGATGTATTTAGGTCACATGTAGTACCTCTAGGAGCAGCTGGAGGGTGCTATTGCCTAGAGGTAAATGCCATATAAGCTCGATCACAATAGATTAAGTCAGTTCATTTCGTTTGGTAGAGGGAAACAATTTGGTGGACCTCGTGCTACCAGCTGGCTCTTTGAAAGTCTTGGTTGAGAACTCTGAATTTATTCTCAGCCATTTACTTTCTTTTTAGCAAGGTCTTTATTTGCATATGTCTACACCTGTTTTGTTTTTCAAATGATTCCTTTCTTCATGTACCATTGATCGGATGCATCGTAAATCACCTCTTGATACGAGGTGTGTTATCAACAACGCCGATCTAGGCCCGTAGTGAAACTACCGCATGTGGGTTCTTCCAACGTGGGACACAGTACAGCAACACGCCAATGATGCTGTGGATTTAATAACATTGACTCGCAACCAAATATCTTAACATTGTCTCGTCTTGCTTCCATCCTCGTACTTTAGCTGAACATAGAAGGATAAGTTTATTTCACCTCATTGTACCACAATGTATGTATATATATATATATATATATATATATATATATATTAGAGGTGGGCATAGATTAATTTTTAATCTAGATTAATCTAGATTAATTTTGGAATTAATCTAGATTAAAATGCTCATTTGAATTCTGCCAAGGCAGAATATGTGTGCTACCCAAATAATGACTAAAAGTAAGTCTTTGAGAACGGGTTTCTCAAGCCAGGTGGCGCATTAGACCAGGGGCTCATCTCCTGTTTCCAAAATGCATCACAAACTTTAATCTCTTCCCGTCCCAATCCCACGAAAAAAACTGTAGGAAAATCCCGTTCCACTCCCGGAAGAATGACTCCCATTCCCTCCCACTCCCGTGTTGTTTTTTTTTTGTTTTTGCCGATAACTGTCAATTACAGTAAAAATATAGTACAGATCACAGCGTGCCCACCTTATTAGTTGAATAAAAACCCAAAATGTCGTTTTTTGTTATTATATTGAACTGAAAGCCATCTTATGCACAGTGTTGCACAGATTAAATTTCATGTAAATCATCCATGCTAACACACACGTCTTCTATTTTTTTTTTTTTGACATTTCACTCTCTATAGATATATTTTTCTATGTACTGTATTTTTAGATATATTCGAGTTTCGAAGTTTCTCGCTCAAGTTCACATGAGACCTAAAGCGCATCCTGTTTGCTTAAAAGCGCAACGCTTTCGTTGTTATTCTGAGTGCACACAACAAACGTAGAGTCTTTACAGATTCGAAAGATGTATTAGGCTACTTTTATCTGTATGACCAAAATGACGGAGATTTTAAGAGCAAGTGAGCACCGGAGCCTGTCTTGCAGCAAACGCGCTTCCACACAAACACTTCAATAGCGCACATTTCTCTAGGTTAACATCATATTGAGCGCCATGTAAAGTTGTTACTACATACATCTTTCAGATGAAAAGCCATATTTAAGGTTGATGAATGATAGGTGAGCGTTTGGATGTCCTGCCCGATTGTATTACCACACAGACCAGCCGTTAACAATCTGTCCATCACGGACTGCGAGCCTCTAGTTCAAGACTCGCTCGCCCCTACAGTGCAATTCGGCTAGGTATACATCCGCTAAAATATCAGGGTGAAAGTCATCATAGCTTGCGTAGTATAGACCCAGCTCCCAACCCAACTTTGAGAATAGATTAACGGCGATATTTTTTATCGCCGATAAGAGTCTCACGTTAACGCAGCACGTTAACGCCGATAATGGCTCACCACTAATATATATATATATATATATATATATATATATGATATATATATATATATATATATATAGATATACATACGTAACTATAACTATAATTGTGTTTTTGGGCTACAACAACTAATCGATCAAATTGATTATTATCGATAATGAAAATAATCGGCAACAATTCTCATTATTGATTTGTCGGGTGTGCTCACAGTGCACTCCAACTTCAGGCGGTCTTGTCAAATCACAGGCCTGAATAATGCATTTCTATGGACAAAATGCATCTAAAATAGTCCAGGAAACAGAATGAGATGCTGCGGGAGAAGTACGTAATCCAAGCTGCTCAAAACATGAGAGCTATTTAGTTTAAGCTTTAAACTAATGCATAAGCATAATGGCTTGTCCTGTCAGCTGCTGTGTGTTCATCCTCAGCACAAAAACGTTCAAAAATATCCTTATCTGTAAAAGTCACAAATTAATGCGAGCATTTCCATTTTTGCATAAAAAGTCCGTCCTGATACAATTTTTTGACCGAATGAGCGCCGGCGCAGCTGGCAGACAGACGGAACAACACAGTAAAGAGGACATCGACACGTAGCGTACATATTTTATGAGAGTAGGATCTGTTAAGGAATACAGCATGTAATTCTGTATATAAATATCAGACGCTTCATAACCGCCTTTTACAGGATAAATAAATGACAGTATGACTGTGATCAAAGTGAACACATGTTCCTGCAGAACATTAATCAGTTAATACAGAGGTTTTTTATTATATTTATTGCTATTTTAACTTGTACATTTACATTTGAATCATTTTGCAGGCACTTTTATCCAAAGTGACTTAGAATTGGGGAATACATAGAGCGATTAATCTTGAAGAGACAAACAGACAGAGGAAGTGCTCGTAACACCAAGTCTCGGGCATTGTTCAAATAAGTACAAGCTAGTACAAGAGAAAAATAAAGTGAAAGATGAAGATTTTGAAAAAGTGAGAGAAGTTTTTTTTTTTAGGATGAAGTCAAGTAGTGTTGAAAGAGATGAGTTTTCAGTTGTTGCTTGAATATTGACAGGGATCCAGCATTCCGGATGGGGGTGGGAAGATCATTCCACCAGCCAGGAATGGTGAACGAGAATGTTCTGGAGAGTGATTTTGAGCCTCTCTGTGATGGTAACACAAGGCGATCTCTAGCAGATCTCAGACTTCTGGAGGGGTGTAGATTCGTAATAGTGAGTGGAAGTAGGTGGGTGCTGAGCCTGTGGTTGTTCTATATGCAAGCATCAGTATCTTGAACTGGATGCGAGCTGCAACTGGTAGCCAGTGCAAGGAGACAAAGAAAGGTATAATATGGGCTCTTTTTGGCTCGTTGAAGACCAGTCGTGCCGCTGCATTCTGAATCATTTGTAGAGGTTTGATTGTGTTTGATGGAAGTCCAGCCAGAAGAGCATTGCAGTAGTCCAGCCTGGAAATGACAAGGGCCTGGACAAGAAGTTGTTTAGCATGCTCTGTCAGAAAGGGCCTGATCTTTCTGATGTTGTGTAGTGCAAACCTGCAAGATTGAGCAGTCTTTGCAACATGCTCTTTGAAGGTCAGCTGGTCATCAAAGATTACACTAAGATTTTTGACCTAAGCTGATGGGGTAATTGTTGATGAACCTAACTGAATCATGATGTCATGCTGTAGAGTTGGAATGGCAGGGAAGACAATAAGCTCAGTCTTTGCCAGGTTGAGCTGTAGGTGATGTTCTTTCATCCATGCCGAAATGTCTGCCAGGCAGCCTGAGATCCGTGCAGCTACCGTTGAATCATCTGGTCTAAATGAGAGATAGAGCTGTGTGTCATCAGCGTAGAAATGTTAGGATAAGCCATGTGTCTGTATGATCTGGGTCTGTATGACCCAGTGATGTAGTGTATGTGGAGAAGAGGAGGGGTCCAAGAACCGATCCCTGGGGAACCCCAGTGACCAATTGATGTGCTTTGGATACCTCCCATACCCAGGCCACCCTGAAAGACCGACCAGTGAGATAGGATTCAAACCAGTGAAGTGGAATCCGATTGATGTTCAGTGATGAGAGTGTGGACAGGAGGATCTGATGATTGACAGTGTCAAAAGCGGCAGACAGATCCAGCAGAATGAGGACTGATGATTTGGAATCGGCTTTAGCATTTCGCAGGACTTCAGTGACTGAGAGTAGCGCAGTCTCAGTTGAATGGCCACTCCTGAAACCTGACTGTTTAGCGTCCAGTTTGTTGTTCTGTGAAAGAAACAATGAGACCTGGTTGAAGACAACTCGTTCGAGTGTTTTGGCTATGAATGGAAGGAGAGAGATAGGTCTGTAGTTTTCTATAAGAGAAGTATTAAATTTAGGTTTTTTGAGCTGTGCTTGAATGCAGTGGGGAAGATGCCTGTGAGTAGAAATGTGTTGATAATGTGTGTGAGTGCTGGTAAGAGTGTGGGAGAGATTGCTTGGAGAAGGTGTGAGGGGATTGGGTCTAGAGGACATGTTGTGGGATGGCTGGAGAGGACAAGTTTGGAAACTTCCGCCTCAGTGAGGGGACAGAAGGAGTAGATGGGAGTTTGAGTAGTGGATCTAGTTGGCTTGTGGTTCTGTGTGAGTGGAGGTGAAAACTGACTACTGAATGTTTTAGTTTTGTCTGTAAAAAGTTGCAAAGTCATCAGCTGTTATAGAAGTGGTGGGAGGTGGTGAAGGGGGACAGAGGAGATAATTAAATGTTCTGAAGAGATGACGCATATCTGGAGCGCTGTTGATCTTGTTATGGAAATGTGACGATTTGGCAGTGTGGACATCAGCTGAGAAAGATGAAAGCAACAATTGATACATACTCAGGTCCGATGGATCGTTTGATTTTTGCCATTTTCTCTCTGCCGCTTGGAGTCTGGTCCCATGTTCACGAAGAACATCAGATAACCAGGGGTTAGAAGGGGCAGTCCGTGCTGGCCTGGAGGAGACAGGACAAATGTTGTCTAGACAAGAGATTAAGGTAGAGAATAAAGTGTCAGTAGCTGCATTCACATCCAGAGATGAGAAATGGGTAGGTGAGGGAAGAGAGGAGGATACTACAGAGGAAAGATGGGAGGGAGAAAGGGAGCGTAGGTTTCGTCTACAAGTAACCAGTAAGGGGGTTGGTGGCACCCAGGTAGCAAAGTGTAATGTGAATGAAGTGAATGAATGAATGAAGTGGTATCATATCGATCACAAGTGCGGTGTGGAGTACCTCAAGGCTCAGTACTAGGGCCATTACTTATCATGCTTTACATGTTACCCTTGGGTAATATCATCAGAAAATACAGGCTTAGCTTTCACTATTATGCTGATGATACTCAGCTCTATATTTCTTCGCGGCCCAGTGAAACACACCAAATTAAGGAACTTATGGAATGCATAGTTGATATAAAAAGTGGACGACCAGTAATTTGCTAAACTCAAAATAGCCAACTGATCCAGTCCTTATCCAGCCCAGATGATGGATCAGCACCTAGAGACAACCTCTACAACCCCTACAGCCCTGAACGTCAGCAGAGTCTAGACAAGAGACAGATCCCCAGTGAGAACCCCGTCACCTAGACAGCCATCGGGAAAAGAACACTGGAACCAGTTGAGCCCTTACAATCTGACTTTGCTGCAGTTGGAACAAACTTCTGGTTCATCTGGCCAGATGGGAACTGGCCCCCAGACTGAGCCTGGTTTCTCCAAAGGTTTTTTCTCCATTCTGTCACCGATGGAGTTTTGGTTCCTTGCCGCTGTCGCCTCTGGCTTGCTTAGTTGGGGACACTTCATATCCAGCGATATTATCGACTTGATTGTGCAGATACTATTTAAACTGAACTGAGATGGATGACGCTATCACATATTTCAATAATGAAAATTGAACTGAAAATTGAGTGTTAAATCTTGTCATTTTACATTATTGACACACTTTGTTCCTATTTTGATATTGTGCAGTTGCTTTGCTACAATTTGTATTGTTAAAAGCGCTATATAAATAAAGGTGACTTGACTTGCCTCGAAAATGTTATGGGAACGAGATGCCCATGCTGCCAGACTTCAAATCCCTGCCTAGTGTGAAAAAGCACAACTAAGACAAGAGAACAGAGGAGCTGGGAGTGGCTAAAATAGGCAGGACCCACATCTCGAAGGCCAACTTCTGGATGATTGAGCCTTGACCCCCAAGTAGAGGGGAGATCAGAGGACTCGAGGCTATGGAATAGCATCCCGATCCACCACTTAGCATAAGCTTCTCGAAACGTGTAACTAGGGTTGTCTGACCACTGACTGGCCACAAAGAGGGACTTGGTAGGCCTTTACAGCCACCATGTAGACATTCAGGGTGACAATCATTTAAAATTATTTAAAGTTATTGGATTTTGAATTGGAAATCTGAATGTTATTCTCTTAAGGACTGTAGGATAAGCAACACTCGCCCTGGATGGGCCTATCAGAACCCAGGAACTCAGTCAACCACAGTTCTTTCCTTTGATGCCTTTACTGAAGCGGATTTTTGTGTGTGGTCTGTACAAAGATAATTAACAATTGCAATGAGTAAACAATACAGACTTCAGATCCAATTATTTAACACTCCAATATAGTAAACAATAGCACAATCTGAGTGGAATATTAATTGCAATAAGTGTGATACAATAGCTTCTTGATTAGCCATATTAGCATCTGAATAGGCCATTTAACTATGATCTCTAACTGCTTTAACTAAATCAACTCACACTTATAGTGGCAATTTACTACAGACATCTTTCTAGAACATGAAAAAATTATCTCTCTCTCAACATAAATATGACAGCATTATAATAAAGTGATTGCATAATTCGACGGCAGATTAATATGATCATGCATGTAACGATCGTTAGTTAAACACGATCAAACACTCAAATTTAGTAACAATAACTCCAACAATCAACCATTATATGCAAGATTACAACATAAACTTTCTCCTAAGTGTATATTAATAAGAATTAACTCACTTTATAGGATGCACGCACACATATAACACTTCAGCTTGGATCGGCTCGCATTTCTTCCTCACAGAACACTTTGCGTCACCAATTAAAAGGGCAATAAGTCTTAAAGGGGCCACACACGCAAAGCCGTTTCTACAAAAGTGTTGGAGCAATATACTCCCAAATAATATGCTTTCTGTGTGATGTTTTTATTGGAACCTATTATATTTTAATAGTTGCTTTATAATCAGATAAAACTATGCCATTTCATATGTGTGTACCAGATATTTGATGTTTAGTTTTTAATGAATGGTCACGATAATTGCAGAACATTAGTGTGAATAAAAAAATGATATTTGGTATCATTCTCGGGTGATAACACTTTATAGAAGTTTTTAGCTGAACTTGAAGATATATTCCCCACGTGGAAGATTAAATATTAGGGTAATTGGTGTCCAAAGACACCATTGGTGTCCAGCGCTGATTCAGAACAGCTCTGCCTAGCATCCATCTGGTGAATCTCTGCTCTCTACCTAACAAAACAGACAAACTCCTTATTTTCCTAGTTAAACAAGGACTTTTCAAACTCTGCTCTGTGCTTCACAGAAACCTGGCTGAAACACTCCATTCCAGACAGTGCGCTCCATCTGCTGAGCTTTCAGCTGTTTAGAGTGGACCGCGACTCAGAATCAACAGGGAAAGAACGCGGCGGCGGGACGTGCTTTTACATTAATGATAGGTGGTGTACACAAGTGACAGTGTTAAAGAAGATGTGCTGTCCAGATCTTGAAGAGATTTTCATTTACTGTAAGCCTTTCCACTCGCCACGGGAGTTTCAATTGCTCATTATCGTGAGTGGTTAAATTCCTCCGCAAGTGCACGTGAGCTCATCTTTACAGAAATTCACTGATCTGATCTGACTGTTTTAATCATTCTAGGGGATTTTAATAAAGCAAATCTCTCACGTGAACTGTCAAAATACAGACAGCATGTTACATATCCCTCCAGAGACAGTCAAATATTGTATCACTGTTACGGAAGGACTCACAGACACAAAGGGATATATTAAATGGTGACATATTTAATAACAGTTCCAGATGAACAACAGGAAGCAGGTGAATAGCGGGTGTGATGATACTTCGGAGAGTGAAGAGCAGATCAGACAGATGGTATTCTTACTGGTCCAGGAGATCGTGGATGAGGACAGACACGGGGTACCCAGGACAGGGACAGGAGGATGTATCGGAGAGGAGGAGGACCGAGGACGAGGAGGAAACACTGAGGATGACACAGAAGGTAAGTATATCCTTGAACGAGATAAACAGAATGGATATGTGTTAGAGTCCAACTATGTATGAACGAGACTGGACGAGGAAGTGCTCTGGTGCTGGTGTTTATGAAGGCTGAGGTGATGAGGATTGAATGACTTGCAGGTGATGATGATTAGGGCTCAGGTGAAATCAGGTACGGGCGTGCGTTGTGATTGGCTGGGATGGAGGACAGACAGATTTGTGACATACACAGCAATAAAATATGCATATCACTCTCTCCCACGGTCAGTTTTAGGACTCTGATCACTGTTTGGTTCATCTTATACCTGTCAGGGTTCTTGACTCTTGGTTCTTTGTTTCCCCCCTATTGTTCCTGAGTTTTCTTATTTGGTTATTTTCCTGTTCTTGTTGATAGTGCAACCCGATCCGATTGCGGGATAAGAGAAAATCGGATCTGCTGGAGACGTCTAGCATATTAAAGAGACGCGCGCGAGCAAATCCACAGAATGCAGAAAACAGCCAGTATGGGGAAGTCTCAGAGCAAGCTTGTGAAATATGATACACCGGTGTACTACCAAATTAAAAAAACATTATGGTCAGAAATGTATGCAAGATATTGAAAAATTAATCAAGCGTCATGATTTTCCCGAAGAGGGAACATTGAGCCTCACAAGACGGAAAGTGGTGAGGGACTCAGTTGAACAAAGTAGCGACAAACAACCAGGTTGTTGTTGCAAATGTGTTAAACATGTATGTAAAAAATTTGAACAAACAGTAGATTGTTGGCTCAAGGAAGTAGATTGTTGGCTCAAGGAAGTAGATAAAAGAGAAAGAAAGCAAGTGCAGAAAGAGTTAGCAAAAAAAAAAAAAAAAGAAAAGTGTGAAAGTCTATCTGTATGTGTGTCTGCACCACCAGAACCGATTAACTCACGGTATGTTTGTGTTTCCCACATGAAAATGCGGTGAGTTCGGCACCGCCAGAGTACAAAACACACATCTACCCAATGGCTCAGCTGGATGCATTGAAATTTGACCCCGACCTCGACTGTTCTCCGGCAAGACAACCGCAGCAGGACGCACAAGCACGAGCAGCGCGAGTGACAGAGGGGGAGAGAGAGATGCAGCTGGCTGTTGTACAGATTAAAGCAGCACGAGCAGCGCAGACAGCACAGACAGCACAAATGTGGACTGTGTGCGAGTGGTGAACATGACTTTTTTAGCTGCACGAAGTGCAGGTTGTGCAAGAACGATGGACACTGGGCACATGATTGTCCAGAGGCGCGGAAGGCGGATTGAACCGAGAGGAACGGAGAACAGGAGAGGAGAGGGCGGGTGACAGGCATTCAGCCAGCTACGAAAAAGGGAAGTAAAAATTTATTGACACACACACACAACTAGGGCTGTGCGATATGGACAAAAAATATATATCACGATTTTTTGATTTTTTTTTTCGATTTCGATTTTAATCACGATTTTGACACAAACAGACATGCTTTATCTTACACATCTTGTTTTTGCACATCTTAATTGTCTTGCACATCTTGTTTAGCACTTTTCTTTATTCTATTACACATTTTACTCTTTATTTCTTTTTTTTACCTATATATATGCTCTTGTGTGGTGTTACTTTTATATAATTTTTATTCTTTGCACTGTCCACTGAGCGGACCTGATTTGATCTACATTTCACTTTTGATTATACCCTGTATAATTTATCATGTGACAAATAAAGGAACCTTGACCTTTACAGTTATAAATGCATTCTGTGTGAATTTGAAACATATTTCCAAAGGAAACCAATTAGACCTTTCCCAAAATGTTGTAACATGTCTCTAGAACAGACATATGCCAAAATACATATATATATATATATATATATATATTATATGTATATGTGAGTAATCAAATCCAACAAAACAAGATTCAACCAGAGCATGTGAGCGAAGCGGAGCGGTTCAATATTCCGCTTTGTGTGTGTGCACTCCGCTCAGTAGTTCACGGCCAAAGCAAACGCTCCGCTAATGTTCCGCTCACGCTCACCGGTAAACCGAATCCGCTCAGATCACGCGCTCACATTAAATGTTTCCAGTAACGTTAGGCCTATTTATTTTTTCCTGTTTATAGTGACATTACTTTGAATAAATGTCTCAATTAAAGCAGTAGTCCGATAAGAAAAGGTTATGTTTCAGAGTGAAATTGTTCATTTAAATTAGGGATGTTCATTAACCTTTAACCAACCGATAATAATTTTGACCCAGACAATGTTAAACGGTTTAAATTCACTTATTTATTTATTTTTAGTAATTTATCAAAATATTTTAAAAGGTTTGCTGCATGGTTAAAATAAGTTACACATATAAAAACACGTTTTTAGAGAGAGCGAGAGAGAAAACAAGTAGCCTATAAGTCGCATTTATTATTTCATTCAGAAATAGGCCAACGAATTACAAACATTATAATAAACACTGTAAACATAGCTAGGCAATTTTAGTTCCCCTCACTCCACAACAAATCCTTACAATTAACAGTAGGCTAGAAAATAACAAGAATTAAAAATAAGAAGCTATAACGACAAACCAAAACTAATTATTTTAGGCTAAAACAAAACTGAAACCAATGTTGGGTCTCTCCTTCAACACAAAATCAAACGTTCCCGTATTCGCGGTATTTAAATGCCAAAATATTATTTACCTTTTATTTATTTACCCTTACAATATCCACATAAAACAAAATGTTTTGCATAACTTCACGGCGGTACGGTGATAACGCTAAACAGCACAGATTTTACTACATATTTAAACTGAGCAGTGTGTTTTTCCATATGTTTGACCGGTTGTTTTTATAATGATAATGAACAGGCTGCATTTGGTAGAATGCTTAAATGAGCTTAAACTGGATTTATTCCCCTTCCAACAGTGGAAGCAACTCCTCTTGGTCATGAAGATAATCGGAATTGTAAAAGGTCTGCTTTTATTTGTGTACATAAACAATAAAAAAATTATCTTTGCTTTTTTGTAAAATAAGAAAAAAAATAGAATGCATCTTTCTGCCGTCTGCTTTAATTTCGCGCAGCACAATAATGAACAAACTCTGCATACTCTAAAAAACACTGGGTTCAAAACAACCCAATTTGGGCTGGTAAAAGAGTACATTTGGGGTTAATTTTACCCAGTAAATGTGATTGTTTATTTAACCCATCATTAATGGATGATTTAACTCAGCTAATGGCTTTATTCGTTTCTATTATAATATTCGCTTTTTTCTTTTTTTACTTTATGCATGAAATAATATTTACAGATTAACTTAAATCCTCTAAACTTCTGTAAAATACTCAGACGTGATAACTTCCTTTATTTCTCATTTGCTTGTTTTTATAAGCTATAAGCCTACACATTGCCTATTTAATCTCGTTTAACAAACATTAGAAGTAAAGATTAAACATTAAACCGATGTAATTCACGAGTAAATCGACCACTCTGTAACTGTGCTTCCACCGTAACGGCGCTGGCTCTCACGCCGAGCTGGAGTCGTGTTCGGCGGGGACTGATCACGGATCAGACCGCCGCCCTGCGCTTCACTCATGGACAAAATGAACTGCGATTGCCTTCATAACCTGCTCAACAACAAACAGTCAACAGCTCTGAGGACATGTTTTAACATCCAAAGTATTTGTGTTCTGTATCTTTATAAATATAATAGTTTATTTTATGCAAAGCATCAGACTCTTTATCAATAAGACCGACGAGCGACGCTCGCTTTAGTGATTCACACCGCGAATGTTGCTCTGCATAGATTTAAACAATATACTGACAGAAACAATTTTATAAATAAAATAAAATGTACACAAACTACCCAAACACTGAACAAATAACCCAAAAATGACCCAAAAGGCTCAACCCAGCATCTAGGTGAATTAAGTTGTTCTCTGCTTGCAGAAGTGCTGCAGGTGCGTGATGTAATATGATATGATCAGGTGAATCCTCGCTTCTGTTGTTTGCTGCTTTTGCGCATGTGAAATTAATCCCTAAAACAGATGCTAGTATTTTTAACGGGTCACACACTTATTCTTTTTAATTTAATTCAGTCCTATTTGTCGGTTAATGGTTAGAAAAATTACCGAAATGAACATCCCTAATTTAAATGTATAACATTTAAAATCTTAATTTAAAAACGTGTCTTGTTTTGAAGCCACTTGGAACATTTGCGTAAAAAATTTAATAACTGAAAAAGTATACTTTTCCATTAAAACAACGCTTCATATTCAAAACACGCACACAAGATGAAAAGCAGATATAGAATTTCACAAAATACTTATCAGGCCCATGAAAGCACACACAAGATGAAATGCACTTGACAAAAAATTATTTCGTGGCGTAAATAAAATAAACACTTTCTAAAATTAAAAATAGACCAAAACTGCGGGGAAATGCGGTCCATTAAAACGTGTCAATCTTCACAGGATTTTAGAATTTGCTTTTAGAAACATTAGCTTAGACAAACATTGCTTAGCCTATTCCACAGATTCTGGAATTAACAAATTACCAAAGGGGCATTTTGGGCTGAGCCAGCGGCGCTGAGCCTATTGAGCAAGCAGAGCGGGATCTTCAGAAAGACGGTCTCCGCTCTGAAGGAAATATGATCGCTACTCTCCACATGCTCTGCATGCAACATGCATTTTTTTGGCCACCAAGTCCTTATCCTGTTCTGAACTCATCTTCCCTGTTTCTTTAGCATACTATCTGTCTGTATGTCTGTTCTGCTGCATTCTGATTGGTTCGGATAGCATACTGCATGAGGTTGGGGCGGGGCGCAAAAAAAAAAATCGAGCTATAAAGCGATTTAGAAATCGCGCAATCTCAAATCGCGATTTTATTTCGATTTCGATTAATCGCACAGCCCTACACACAACACGCTCACATACACTGATTCAAATACTGCTCTTTGCAATGAAGAAATGCTTGCAAACCCTTTATGTGTGATTGTTGAAGGTTTGAATAAGGCTATTTGCAATGAAGAAATGCTTGCAAACCGTTTATGAGTGACTGCTGAAGTTTTGAATAATGCTGTTACCGATGAATGTCTGAGAATGTACAAAAGTTTAGGGTTTTAAGGCTACCGAGATATCCCATGTTAGTTGACGGGACAATGATAGACTTTATGGTTGATTCGAGGGGAGCTCGATCCACCATAAGACCATGTGACTTGCCATGTGAACCAAGAATGACGGATTTAGTGTTTGAAAGCACGTCAGGGCATATAATTTCAGAAAACTATACTGTGCTGTTGAAATGTGAGACGGAGGGGGGCAGGGCATTGAAACATGCGTTTTTGTGCTCTGAAACCTGTCCGGTTCCGTTAATGGCCAGGGATCTAATGTGTAAATTAAATCTGAAACTCACTGCTGGCCCGTTTGGGATTTATTGAAGAGGAACAGCAGATGAGTTGTGCAAAATTTGAGCCACAGTGGGCATACGAGTGGCAGATAAGTGATTCTGATTGGGCACAAATGATTTTGAAATTGGCAAAAGATCGAACAGTGTCAGCTAACACAGAAAATATGTTGCCTGACAGATTGCATTGCACATCACATGTTGTAATTGAGCGTGAATCACAATATGAGGAAGAGTGGTTTAACGGGGCAGAAAATGAGAAAATAAGGTTTGATAAGATTTTCTGGAATGAAAATGTGTGTGCGCTTTCAGCTTGCCTGTCAGCAAAACAAATGCAGCTGTATTTGATAACAGGAAGTCTGCGCCACGCTTATCAGTAACCAAGGCCACTGAGCAGAAATGGGCCGCTTTGTGAGAAAAGGCATGAGAGCCACAGAAGGGCTGAAAAGGGAAGAGGGAGAAACACATTGAAGTATGTAGATGATTTATTGATTTGTGCACGAGATGAGGTTACGTATGGCTGACACTGTGACTCTCTTGAACCACCTGGCGAGAGAGGGTCACAAGGTCAGTCTGACCAAGCTGCAGTTTGTGAAGCAGGAAATAACTTTTTGGGTCACACTATAACACCAAACAGTAAAGCTATCTCTGAGAAACGGATAAAAGCTATCAGAGATGTACCAAGAC